>JADDOH010011424.1:0-10980 GCA_016648135.1 Agrypnia vestita | reverse complement strand
TGCATTAAAATATTTTTTTATTTTTTGGATATTGCTGCCTTTATACCCCATAAATGTGGGGTATTTAAATGTTTTGAATGCAGTCACTGAGGATTTTAACTAATTTTAAATGTACTGAATTCTAGGTTCTATATATCTATCCCTTCCAAAACATGTTTTCTTTAAATTAATAAGTTATGTTTCCTATAAAACCTCGTATTCAGTAGGTACATTACAAATTACTAATCCTCGATAACTGCCTTCAATAATTTTTGGATATTGCTGTTTTTGCTTTAATACCCTACATATTTATTACACATTACAAGAACAGGGTTTTGTTAAGACACGAACCATTAATTTACGCCTAATGTATACTAATAATACTTAAATAATGCTTAAATTATATTCTGCGAATTTTCACGAATATGTGGCTTGTAATAATAATTAGAATAATGTATAATTAAATATGACAGATAACAGCTCTTATAGTATTGGACGTGTTTGGATTTGCAGCATATCTTAGAAAATAGCTACACCCATTTTCAATCAAACATTACAAAAGTGTATTTCGTATTGAGTTTTCTAAGGGGTCTGTTGTGAATCGGATTAATTTATAAAAAATATTCTTTCACTAAAATATCATCTACATATATAGACTTCGGACTCCAATATTCTTTAAAAAATTATTTATATTTATTATTTCTGAATATTAAGGATTTCCCAGGCTCTCAAAATTATATTAATAACAATATTCTTATATGCATGTCGCACATATTTGTGAATTGGATTTTGGTGGAAGGGTTTGGGTCAGACTTTGAATCACACAGTACAATCTGTGGTGAGCGTCAAATAGGAAAATCTCATAAGATTCGTTGTTTTCGTATAACAGCTTTGCGTAGAACACGCATGGTTCCCCCGTCAAGCTATCCATTTAATTACTTACCATTACGCCGTTTATCCGCGAGGGTAGGCAGAGAGGATAAAGCGCCACATTATTCTGTTTTGGCACACAATTCTCACCTCATCCACTTTCATGCATCTTCGCATACAAGCTCGACGATCGTCGAGACTCCTAACAGGACTATCCTCCAGTATCTGATTAATCTGGTTATACCATGTCTTCCGCGGTCGTCCTCTCTTTCTGATGCCGTCAGCATGTGCGTCGTATATTCTTCTTATCATTCTTTCCTCTTTTATTCGGTCAACATGTCCAAACAATCTAAGTGACCCATTTTTCATTCTTTCGACTATGCTAGATCAGTTTTACATTCTTTCGTAACATCTTCATTCTTTACTCTGTCATAAATTAGCTATCCATTGCGACAAAATTAACAAGAATCAAACTTGTAAAAACCCGTGCGCCCATCCTCTGTGGGAATTAAAAAGTGCAAATAATTTCTAGCCCATCCTGTATATATATTTGTGTGATGTTAAAAAGGCTGGAGTGATAATATTAATAAGGCCGGTGCCTTTAGTTGGAGAGGAGCTGCACGGATTTGGAGATCATAGATACAAATAAAGAAGAACTCTGTTGAACGAAGGTAAACAGTCTAAAGAAGAAAATGTAAATTTGTTAAACTTTGTTTATGGTAATTTGTTGAAATTATTCATGACCGGCACCAAAAGCTACAACCTTCAACTAAAAAGCGGAAGCGAGAAATGATAAAAGTAAAAGAAATATTGTGTTGCTCTGGTCTTTTCGAGTGGTACATATGTAGAGTAATAGGCACTGGGCACTGATATATATCCATTTCTCGAGTTAAGATGCTTTGCTTAGCAAATGTAAAGAAATTTTTAAAAAAGGCTCTAATATCACACTAAACTCAATTATATTATAACTTTATAATGCATACCTACATTAAACTTTATATATTTTAGCATGTCAAAAGTGAAATAATGTGAATTTAAAAAAAAATTCACTTTCAAAATGATAACACGACAAATTGAATAAAAACGATTGATATTATACATGATTAAGGATCTAATTTTTTAGAGAAGCGTGATGAGTTTGTGGAATAAAGGCGTTTTGCTTAACGTTGTCAAGTGGATATATATTTTTCACCGGAAATAAGCTCTGGGAGCAAGTGAAGATGTACAAGGAGGTCCGCCTAACCGGTGGCCGAGGTCCTTCTGCCTTCTTCGTGAGCAAAGTCGTAGAATATATGACGCTTGAGGAAATAGACAGTTGTCGCTGACGATGCATTTGCTAGACGAGATTTAAGTAATTTCAGTATTGTGTGCTCTCGAACATTCGTATCCACAACCTATTAACCTACTTATTCTGCCTGACTCAGCAATATTTATATAACAAAAAACACTGCTTGATCCATACATTACTCACATATGTGAATACGTGGCGCAAACGGACAATAATTGTAACATGGAATCGGGTTTTATATGCACAATAAACAAAAATATTATTTATTTTGCAAACAGGGAAAATCAGTTGTTTTTTCGATAGGTAGATTTTTTGTGTATATCTTTATAATTGATGTATCTTATGTATTTTTAATAACTTAGAAGTTTGCTTTAAAATTGACACATAAATATATATTAGGCATATAAAACATACTCCACATTTAATGGCGTCGATTAGCGTATAATACTCAAAGGTTTTTGTGATTGATTGCAACATAAAGTGGATAGCTAATTGCAAATGGAATAACATCCATTATTAAAATAAATAATAATTATAAAACATGATTTCAAATAAATACGAGTTAAATTTAAAAAAAAAACAGTCAATAATTCGTTAATAAATAATAACGAGAAAATACTCATTAAAAATATGCAGTTAATTAAACAAGAAATATACCCAATAATATATTTTTATAGAATCAAAATAGTGAAATGTTAATTCCAAATAATGTGTGGATCGGGTCCGTTATTTCATATTATTATAATTCTTGAAATAAAAATACATTAAAATCAAACAGCCATATTCCATCAAAAATTATATATATTTACTAATTTCATTAGAAACCAATAGAAATATTATTTTAATTTATAACTTTCGTACTTATTTTATGTTTTAAAACAAGTAAATAAAATTGCTTTTTAACATCCAAACTGTTAACAGTCTTAAATTTATTCGTTTTATTTCTGTAATTGTTCGACCGAAGAGACTTTAGCCTTATTTCAATAAAAAACTTTTGGTGTTTTAAATTGAATTCGGAATAATGGGGCAGTTTAATATTCTTTTTTATTAATTTATGAAAAGCTCTTCGTTGAGACGATAAAAATAAGCGTGCAACACACAAAGTTATCTCATAAAGCGAAAACGATGTACCTACTGAAAGCATACATAACTGTTATTGGAATATTAAGATCGTTAGATGTAACAGCCGAAACATTGAGAAGATTGTTCTTCCCGCGTATTTACCTACATTTCTATGGCGCGTGAAAACGCAACCACATTTTGTAAACAAATTCATTAATCAGCGTTAAAAGTTAAAATTCACGTGTTTCGGCATTCTTATCTGTGATTGCATCGTAGCACCGACTCTAAAGAGTTCTTGGGAAATTTAATAAGGGGTTAAAAACTAAGGAAGCAAATTTCTTTAAAAATGCAACTAATGAAATTCATAAAATTTAATGAGTAATATTTATTTTAATTATGTACGTTTTATCCTTGCAAAATGTAATAAATGCAGGAAAAAATTTCTTTCACATGCTTGGCTTGAGTTTTAAATTAGTTAATTGTGGTATTATAAAGATACATATTCTTTAAATTCATATTTTGATCATTTATTCAAGTATATCACAATAATTATTTAAAATGTTTGTCTTTCTCATCTTTTCTCCGCACATGATTCTATACAGTTGTCTTTATAATATTAAAACATAATACTTATAGTGACAATTAAAAACGTTTATTATTATATCGTTCCTATTTTTATATAATGCATACCTAAAAAAATCACGATTTGCGATTATTATATAATAATATTGTCAAACCAAACAATATATTTAATCAGATGAATTTTTTTTTTCACAGTTTGCTAAACATATTTTGATTGTTCTTTTATGAGCTTATTTATGCAACGCAATTAAGTAAAAGTTTAAATACATATTTTTGGATTTGGATTAGGATAAATTATAGAAGTCTCAAAGGGACAAAAATATTTATATGTGAGTAACGTGAATGGAAGTCTCTTATACGATGGCCCAGGGCTTACAATCTGTATGATCTGGCTTAAGTGATCACTCTACACAATGCAACGTTCACCAATTCCATCGTAAGAACATCCACACATTATAATTTTTTCTATATAATATATGTTCGAAATCAAGGAATCTTTCGAATATTTCATTAGTCTATGCTAGAGACATCTGTTGTTTTTTTGTCATTAACTTTTTAGTATACACAGATGGCACAAGTGGTAGTGATGCCTCTGTATTTAATTTTTTTAAAGAGCAATATTCCCTTTAACGTATAAATGTATGATATTCTTTCAGATTATTAAACATATCTACTAGAATACGCCTTAAAATTAGTATTTTCAATTTTTAACTCCTTTATTGCACCAGCATATATTTTAACAATATTTTATATGAAAGTATTTTGTGAAAGTACTGTCACTGGATTTTGTCCCCAAAGGGATGATTAATTAATTAGGATAAATGATAGAAATCTTAGAGACGAAACTTACGAGAAACGTGGATATTTTTTATGTATTTATACATCAATTTTCAGTAAGCAAAAATAATTAACATGGAAATGAAGTAACGTTGCAATGGGCAGCACTATTAACTACATTAACCTTTGAAAGGTCTTCGGGTCAATTTTGACCCATTTTGGGATGAATGAGCGATTTTCTAGAAAATTAACGGTTTTTAAATATTGATATTTCAAGACATTTATTTAATCGCTGTCGTAAGCTTATTTTCAAATTAATCTTTTTTTTAAAACTTATGTTATTGTGCGTATGAACTTTTTTACTCTGACGGCCTTCGGGTCAACTTTGACCCACAGGTAATAACAAGTTAATTTTTAACGCATAAAACGTTTTGTCTGGTTATCGTTCATTAGAATTGAGGTAATTAGTTCCGATTTGTTTATAGGATCATTTTCGTGTGGCTTTTGTAATTCTACCTACATTTCCAGTTATACAAAACAACAGTATGATAATCTGTTTTTGATTATATTATTCTCTCAGTCTAACAACGCGTTCACGGTTGTAGAACTAATTTGGGCATCTAAAAATGAGAGAGTGATATAAAAATTATGTTAGAAGTGTCAGATGATCAAAAATCATATTCGGAAACAGAAGATTTTATCGACGAAGCTGAATCCTCTGACAGCTCTGACAGTGATAGTTATAACAGTGATGTACAGCCTGTTCGAATAATAACTTCAAAAGACGGACGAATAAAATACTCCAAGGAACCATTTACTCAATCTCGAGGAGGAGCATCCAGAGAAAACATCATTACCTTGATGCCAGGTTTGACACGTTACTCTTGTTCAAGAATTACCACAGAGGAAATATCCAGTTTTCATCTATTTTTTCCTCCTCCTTTGATACATACTATTTTGAAATATACTAATTTGGAGGGTTAGCGTGTTTTTGCTGATGATTTGTATGATATTGATAGTAACGATATATTTGCTTTCATTTTACTATTATTACTGGTTGCGGTGTATTTCGCTGAAATAATGAAAGCACCGAAAGTTTATGGGATAGTAAAAAGGAAGACCTATTTTTGGAGCTGTAATAATAATATTAGACAACAATGAGTGCAAAGGCGGCGTAGATACCCTGGACAAAGCGGTCTTCTGCTATACCTACCTGCAAAAGAAAGACAAACAGTATGTTCAGCGACATGGTGGATATATCAGCATACAACGCTTTTGTATTATTCACCGCTGCTAATGATAGATGGATGGAAGGGTGTCTAGTAAAACGGCGACCTGAAAAACCTAGGTATGTAGCTGGTTACAATGTATATAAAGTCCAGGAAAATATTACCGAGGACACTTTTTCTCTCATTAGTGATAACTTTCTAATTAAAAATCGCAAAAAAAAATACGTGAACTCGAAACTCCTTCAACTTCGCTCAAAACGAAGAAAATACTACAGGTTCTGCTAAAAAGACCCCCAAAAGAAGTCGTTGTGAATTATGTGCAAAAACTGACAATAAAACACCTATGATCTGTTTGATGTGTAAAAAATTATACGTGGACAACATTCTAATATAATGGTTTTATGCATATATAATAGGGATTAATTTTTTTTCTAATTATTTTCTTTCTAATCGATTGCGTAGTAAATACTTCAATTTAATATTATATTTTATATAACGATGGTAATAAATACATAAGATAGACGTAAATAAATATAAAAAGGCAAAACTAAGTAGTTTTGATCCATTTTTCCTATAATTATACCACTCGGTATAATTATAGGGAAAAATTATACAAATCTGACCCGAGGGACGGTACCGTTAGTACTTTTGAAGCCACTATGAAGGTTAACCCGATCAGCTCCGTACTTTGGAAAACATTGTTTCAATAAATAACTCGGTTCAAAACAAATTACTCTAACTGCATGTTGTTTGCACCCATTTGATTTGAACAAAAGTTCAATACAGCCAATACTTCATTGTATGTACGAATGAATGCTCGAGTAATCGAGAAAGCTTATAGAACCGTGATTATTTAAATTAGATACTACGCGTTTGATGGAAACAGCTAACTTTAAGATTATTTTATTAACACAGTTTGTATTAAAGTGATGAATACAATAACTTCATGTGTTATTTTCTTAAATAACAATATTAGAATTAACAATGGATTTCTAAGCCAAGCATTAATAAAGTTGATGTTGATATTGATAGTCACCAACGTGTATGAGGAAGAAGTCCGACTCTACCCAAGAAATCTTACAGTGGTAGGTATGTGTCGCGTAGAGCCTCCATTCGTTCGAATACTTTAAAAAGTATACTTAAAGTTTTCGTTCATATTTATATTATAAGATTTTTAATATTTTCCTTTAAAGAATAAAGAAACAAAGGTTTATGAACCCTGAAGGTCATATGCAAGGGTTTTCAGTTTATACCACTATGTGCTATATCATGAAATCGGACATCAATTGCCTTTTTTTAAGTCATGCTTATCTTTATAGTTTTATAACAATAAGCACTTACAATGGAGTCGGGCTTTTTCATAAATACTTGAGCCGAAAAACAAAAAAAAATTATAAACAAAATAATTTTTAAAAAACTTGCACGTGGGGTGTGAGATATACTGACTCGTCTGTATTAATTTTTTTATTTTTTTTATATATGTATATTACAAAATTGAAATATATTTTTTTGTGTTTTTTTTTAATTTGTATTTCTAAATTCAAAATTATTTTTCAATATATTTTTTGTTGTTTTTTTATAACATTTATTTTTAAAAATTATAATAAAGAAGTTCTCTACAATTATTATGTTGTTTTTAAATATATAGAATGTATTTATTTGTGTTTATCATCCAAAGTAAATTATTGCTTTCTTAAAAATTTTACGAATATATTTGAATATTCGAATATTTATTATCATTAACTATTCGATATTCGAAAAGTTGGAATCACGAATATTTGGAGGCTCTAGTCGTGACGTATGACCGGCAGGCGGGTGCACATAATATATTTTGGAAAAAAAATAGTTACAGATTTATCCGACAGAATATTTTGATATTTTAAAATTATAAGATGATGAGGATGAATGATACGATAGGAATATTAGGAGATATAAAATGTTCATTTCGATAGTTTTTCAAAATATAAGGTTATGTGGTGGTCTAGACATGTCGCGTCTCTATCGCACGCACACATCAAGCCAATACCCACCAATCAGGAGCTCGATGCATCTAACTAGGTCCCGGACGTCATCAAGTACAATCATTCTTTCGCCGACCGCCGTAGACATAGCAAGCAATACTTTCTGTACTTAACGCCACCTCTATAAATTGGTGTTAATAAATTGCCACTGTTAATCGTGAGTAAAAATTACACCCTGTATTCATCTACCTATCCTGCGTCTGCTGAGATATCTCACGCATTACACGTGTACTCACACAATACACATCACGTGCCGACACGAACGATATGTCTCTTCTCAGAACACATACCATACATACACACACACACATACACACACACACACACACACTACACACCATAACACTCCAAAGTTACTTAAAAGTCGTGCTCAATGTTCCCGACTGCACGCCCCTGGTATGAGATAGTGTAACGTATGGCAAGCAATTAAAAAAGGCATAACGTAATAAGAAGTAAGGCGACCTCCGTAGCCCAGTGGCCATGACACTGGCTCTCACACCGAGGATTCCAGGTTCGATTCCCGGTGAGGTCACAATTAATCTATGTGTTTTACTCAAGCCTGTGTATTTTGTGATGTGTTTTACTTCTTTAATTGGGCCTCATGGTCTGTTGAAGTGTAAAAAAATAATAGAGCTCACTGTTGTTGAATATTCACAATAGTTTATTTTGTATGTTTCGAGATTGCGAGAATACGATTACAATTCAAATTTTACAAGTAAGTTGAGGTTACAAAGCTAAAAATGTGCAAATCGTTCTATGTATGGTCAAAAAAGGACCTGACCGACCCTATTTTCTTCATTTTGATCCCACAGGTCGGAAATGTTGATAAAGTTACGCGCTACGCTGCTTTAGAGTCCTTCCACACTACAGATCTCATCACCACAAGACTAAACCGTTTATGATAATTTAAAATATTATTTTCATCTCTCCACAAATATAATCATGAGATGATTAAATTTGAAACACGCCCCAGTTTATCACCTCAAATATAAAATAGCATGATGCACGAATCAATCCTGCAATACATCTAACCACAGTTGCACAATAAGAGCGGACCCACCGCTTACCCAGGGCCATTTTATAAGCAAAAGCTCCTATATCGGTCCTTCTTTTTCGCCATCAGGTTGGGATTTGTTTAATGCTAAGATGGCAACCGTGCGACCCAGCAATTCAAAAAAAAAACGGGCCACACGGCTGTCATACATTTTTTTGTCTTCTTTATTATATGAAAAAGTACATGTATGTATATATTTAGAAATTCCATAAAAACAAAAAGGCCACAAAAATATTAGGTCCTTACATATGAAATTGGCGTTTAGTATGGGAGGAACATAAAGCCGATTTTTTTTTATTATAATATTTTTATTTAATCAAAGTATGTACCATTGCTATCTATGCACTTTTGCCATCTCATAGGTAAGTTCATCGATCCCTTTACTAAAAAAAACATTCGGACGGGAATCAATAAAATCTTTGAAGGCGGGTTGGACTGCCCCATCGGAGTTGAATTTTTTCCTTTGCAAGAAGTTATCCAAATTTCTAAAAAAATGGTAATCTGTTGGGGCAAGGTCCGGAGAGTACGGTGGATGTCTTAGACATTCCAATTGAAGCTCCTCTAATTTGGTAGCCGTCTGTTGTGCAGTGTGTGGTCTAGCGTTATCATGAAGCAGCAGTGGCCTAGAGCGATTAACCAGCCTCGGTTGTTTAGCAGCTAGCTTTTCCATCATGGTTTGCAGTTGATGACAATAGACATCTGCCGTAATCGTCTGGCCAGATTAAGAATTAAAATCCTTCAGTCTTGTGGACAGTGTCGTCATGCAAGAGCAGTCGCAGTCAACGCGCTGTTTGTTGGAAATTGCTGTCACAATTCGTGAGGTACCCACCTTTCAAGCTTTGTCACCTTACCAATTTGCTTCAAGTGGATTAAAACAGTTTGATCACTAACACCGCAGCCTGCAGCTAACTCGGATGTGGTTTGCGATGGATCCGCTTCCACAATAGCCTTCAATTCTTCATTATCAACTTTGGTCTCCGGCCGTCCACGGGGCTTGTTCTGCAGGTCGAAATTTCCAGAACGAAAACGTTGGAACCAAAAACGCACTGTGTTTTCTTTTGCGGCACCGTCGCCATACACATCATTAATCATTCGAGCCGTTTCTGCAGCACTGGTGCCACGGTGGAACTCGTACTCGTAAATAACGCGATATTTCAAGTTTTGGATGTATTGTATAAACTTTTCTCAAAACTAGAGTATTAAATCCTCCAGGGACGCCAAAAGAAAAAAACAAAAAATACAATTAAGGAAAAAACAAATGAATTGTAATTTTCAAAACACAAATGCATGAGTAAATAGCTGTATAAATTTGGATTTGGAATTCCTAACCAAAGAGAAGATATTTGAGATCAAATTTGCCAGTACGGCAAAACACCAATTTCATATGTAAGGACCTAATATTATAATAAGGGTAAAAGCACTAGTGTGTAAAGACAAAAAAATAAATGATCGCTTCCTGTCGCGAAAAGCGAAAACCACCACCACCAAAAACCAGAAACACAGTAGTAGAACCAAAAGTAGAGTGTGGTGGCTTACTTTTGTTGTGGTTATGACTCTCGTCTAGTGATCCAGTGGTCGTTGTTTCGAGCCCCGTTTCAGGACATTAGTAAGTTAGTCCTACTTTCATAGAACAAGCGTTTATACTCGTAGCTTAATATGAAAATAATAAGAATATTGATGCGATATGTATTCCGTGTTTACACTTCTATTTTAATAAAAATCAATTTTTGATCACATTAGGCTTCAAAATGTTAACTTTATCTAACTTACAAAGGAGATTATCTTACTTACTTATCTTACTTTGGACTGAACCTGAATCATCTGAAAACTGACTATGAAAATAATCAAGAACTGAGATTTGAAGTGACGTATTACGAGTCACCGCTCATCTTATTGAATTCAATGTATTATTATTATGAAGAGGGGAAAAATATATTTGATATAAAATATTAAGTCTATAGCGTTAACTTTCTGGTCTAAAAAAATCTATTTAAACAAATACCAAATAAACTGAATATCATTTTCTTCTTATTTTATTAAGGTAGAAATGTAGAAATTTGTTCACCCATGCAGAAATTTGTAACATACAAACCGTTATTTAATATATTCCGACATCTC
>JADDOH010011422.1:0-11939 GCA_016648135.1 Agrypnia vestita | reverse complement strand
CATATTTGCTTGTTTCAACTTTTAAGATTAGTACACAATAATCCTGATGAAGAGAACATTGTTCTCGAAACATGTAGATTTTTTAATCTAATATAGTGGTGAAAACAAAGTAATTTGTGTTTTATTTTAATAATAATGTCACCACAAAGTTCAAGACTTCATACAGAAGAAGAAAAAATATTCTTCGAACAGTTAAAACATAGCTTATTTGACGTTGAGGATATCGAAAGACAGAAGAAAAATTAGTGTAAGATCCAACACGCTAGCTAGGAAGTTTTCTAGATGCAGTAACGAAGTGAAAGGATACCCTTTCGTTACTTATTGCACGAATCTATACACTAGTGAGCTGTGCAGCACTGCTGTCCTATAACTCTATGAGAGTGCAATATAACAATGCCTTCAGGATGATGCTCGGTTTACCCTGGCATTGCAGTGCTTCTCAAATGTTTGGAGAGCACAGGGTTGGCTTTGCTGCTCTCCAACGATTGAAGATATTCTGACCATTAAATATTAAATTTGACCATTAAATATTAAAACAATCACTGTTTGTTTGCTTCTACAAACATTCACCCATGAAACTGAAATAACGCTAACTCCATTGAAAGTGTTTGAAAATATAGTTTTAAAAAATACTAACTCCTTTAAAAATAAGAAAAATAACGTAATAAGTGCGAAATGGTGGTATAATAATAATGATTTTGAATATAAAAATATGAAAAAACTATAATAAAAAAACATATAGATGTATTTATAGGTAAATGATAAAGTTTTATGTTGCTCCTGTAAAGTTTGGTGTATTGCAATTATCACGTTTGCGGATTAAGCCGTCGAAATGTGCCGCTTTTACTACCCACCGGGTCCTAAAGACTAAATATGCAAAATTTGGGTCAGATAGGTCAAACGGTGTAGATTTACATAGAAAATATATCAAGGGAAGGGGGTGGGGTGAAGGAAGAGTTGGTAAATTTAAAGGAATAAGGAGGTATCTATGTTACTCGCCGGGTCCTTAAGAAAAAGTTTGCGAAATTTGGGTCAGATCGGTGGAACGATATAGAATTTCATAGAAAATATATCAGGGGATGGTGGAAGGGTGAAGGGGTAGGGGGAAGTGTTACCTATGTTAACTTGGACGGTGGACCACGAATGATAATCAGAAGCAACCGTAAATAAAAGCATTCAGCGTTGTTCGGATGTACAGTGTATATTGTTTCTCGAAAACGTGTAAACACGCGCGTATTCGAATGCAACGTTGTGTGAAAATTTCAAGTCAATCGACCGACTACTTTTCGAGTTTTGCGAACACACATACGCAGACTGAATTTATATATATATATATATATATAAATTGCCTTAAACTAATGAGTAAGGAAATATATATGTGTGTGTATATATATATCGAAAGACAGAAGAAAAATTGGTGTAAGATCCAACACGCTAGCTAGGAAGTTTTCTAGATGCAGTAACGAAGTGAAAAGATACCCTTTCGTTACTTATTGCACGAATCTATACACTAGTGAGCTGTACAGCACTGCTGTCCTTTAACTCTATGAGAGTGCCTCTATATATATATATATATATATATATATATATATATATAGTATATATATATATATCTATATATATATTAGAACGGTGGACAAAAATAAAAACTGTCAAATCCTATACAATCCATCATCAGCTATGCTTCTCTCTTCATCCGCAAAGAGCCTCAATAAATTATTCTTCAATTGCCCATTACTCCTTCTATTATCTATATTATATAATATATATATATATATAGATATATTTATATATATATATATATATATATATATATATTAATAGATATATATATATATATGTAGATAGATTATTAAACTCAAATACAGGCAGCATTGAATGATTTTTGGAAGATTTTATTTAAAAGCCTTTATAATTACATAAAATATTAAAAATAACGAATCAAATAGAGAATAAATCATTTTTACAACCTCAAGGATATACAATGATAAAAAATGTGCTATGCGACACAGAAATAGGAAATAAAAATGGATTTACCATGAAATGGACTCACGGGATTCATGAACTAAAGTGTAAGTAAGATTCATGAAGTTAATCATGACCACAGCCATGATAAAGTTCATGACCGCAGTCGTTATAGAGCGACATCTATCCTTTGAATTCGCCGTTGCGGTCCAGTCTACTTTTAGTTTTCGACTCGTTATGATATCGGTTTTCTTCCAGGTCTTGATGTTAAATAATTTAGTATAAAAGTGATAATTGAATCGATGGAAAGCACAGGAACTTACTTTACTGGCATCGAGGGGGTTGTCAATGATTTGGACCACCGCTCCGGGATGTGTCGATCTTACTCTGAAACAATTATAACAATCTAAATTAGAACATTTTCAACTATGCTTAATAGTAATTTTTTTATAGGTTAATTAAGCATCGGATATTTTGTATAAATCGACCACCCTGTTTTTATTTTTCCCAATAAGAAATTATTATGCAGATATATAAAATAATTATGATTATACATGAAAGGAAACATATTTTTATCGCGAAGTTGTAATTTCAGAACAAAGTTGTGTTAATTTTAAATAAATTAATTAATCAATGAGAAAAGACATACAGAAAAATCAAATCAACGAAAAAATATTTTAGCTGCTACCGGAATTCGAACCAAGGAACCTCCACTCTATCCGGGAATTTCGGTACAGCAGTCTGGTATATTGATGTATATTTTTCGACCTTATATCTAAAATATTTTTTCATTCTGTATGCCTTTTTTAATTGATTTATAAATTTGTTTAATAATGATTACGATGATATATTTACGCTAAATATATGCGAAAAACAAATATGTGAACGCGATCATGTTAAATTAATGTTTGTTAAGGTAAACATTCGGAAATAAGGTAGAAGATACATGCAAGGAAGATAAAAAGAAAAATTTTCAATTTACGAAAACGCTTCCCTACATGAAGTATAAAGACACCGCAGCGCCCCTACCATCCCAGCACGCACCAAAAATCTCATTAAAGCTTATTATTATTAAATACGGCTTAAAAAGGATTGAAATTCAAAAGTGAACTCGTAAACCTCTCTTTGTATCTACCGGCAAAGTATTTTCACTTCATGCTAAGAGACGTGGATTATTTGTGGGGCGAAAGGTACGGTTTTAATTAATTTAAAATTAAAATAAACATCCCTTCTTTGAAATATTCGCGGGTATATTATTATTTACCAAGCAGACGATCATAGGCAGGTACAAAATAGTATTTGAAAATTTTAATAATGAAGTATAATCACCACGTTCCAGAGGAATAGAGAATATTGTTTGCTTGTCTACGGTGGCTATCCAAACCATGAAACGTAAAGTGAAAAGCTTAAGAGTGCCTATAGGGCGAAATTACTTTGTCGATAGTGTCAGGGATTCTCATTTAAAAAATATATAAAATCAAATTACTAAATTAATGTTTATTATAGATGTCTCACAGAGACGAAACTGTATATTTTTTTATTAAGGGAGAGTAGGTAGAGAAGTCTTTATGGGTGTACATAGAGGGAGAGTAGGTATAGAAGTCTTTATGGGTGTACATAGGACTTATGACCTATCGTACGGTTGGCTTAAGTGATCACTTGTAACGTTCGTCGTTTCCATCCATGAAAGAATACCATGTCTATTAATTTTTGGAAGTTGTATTGTTCAATTATACGCCACGTTTCAATGTGAGTTGCAAAGATCTTCACCGCGGCCGGCCACAAAGCTTTTTCCTTCCCCTTGAATGACCACAGATGTCGCTAAATGAGACATCTATATTTGATTTTGGAGTTTTTTTTTAGCTATATACTTTATCTTGTCTAATGGAATTCATTCGAATTTCTATCATTCCACTAGTATACGCCAGAAATATTATTTCAATTTATTAAACTCCTTTTTTTACCAGTATTTTCATTCAGAATATTTTGAGTATGTCCAAATTTTTCAAAACAGAACCGGATTGTTGTCACAGGGACATCAATAATCAATTAATGTATATTATAGATGACAATTAATATATCTATAATATACATTAATTGATTATTGATGTCCCTGTGACAACAATCCAGTTCTGTTCTAAAAAATTTGGACGTACTCAAAATATTCGAATAATTTACTTTAATACGTACAAGAGCAGTGCGTCGGTAGCTTATTCATATACACTCACACTTGCATCTTTTGCATGTTTTGTTCGTGCCAGCTCTTACCTGGTTTATTTAGATAAATCCGAAATATTGCACGGAAAAAATTTAAATAACAGGACATTTATGAGTGACAGAGAACGTAGAATGGATTCAAGTAGGTGAATCAACAGAATTGTATATTATATTCGCCGGGTGAGGGTAATTTTGGAAAATAAATAATAATTGTCATCAAACTTCAATCTAAAGACAATTCTTATCAATGGACGGCTTAAAAAATAATTAAATTCGCAATATTTTTTAGTGTATTGTCTGTGTGAGATGTCGTTAAAACATCTTGATTAAATAATTAAATTTCTTTTTCAAGAATAGCAAAATAATTTTGTGATGACATTATTAATATAATTAATAAAATAAACTAAGTTTTCACCACTTTTTTGTATTGAAAATATCAACATGTTTCGAGGCTTACGGCCCCTTCGTCAGGATACAATTGTACACTAACGAATATATACAATTAGTATACAATTGTATCCTGACGAAGAGGCCATAGGCCTTGAAACATGTTGATATTTTCAATATAAAAAAGTGGTGAAAAATAAGTTTATTTTATTAATTATATAAATAATTAAATATATATTAAAATTGAACGAAAATTAAAATTTTCTCATTAGACATAACACAAACGATTTTCCATTGACAATAATAGCTTTTGTCAAATGGAGTGGAGCTAATAACATAACTTCAGCACCTGGGGAAAGCGGAGGATATTTAGTTTTCAGAACAAATTACGGTGAGACTTTAAAGTTACGAGGGGTTGCGGGTCTCGCGAGGGCCCCGGCCGATTACGGGATCGGAAATGGGCCGGAAAACTCGCGCTGAAGGGGTGGTTGCGAAATGGCTGAAACTATCCGACTAGGTAACCACCCTCGGCGCGAGAATATCCCGCGCAAATAATGAGATCATTTAAAAGATGAAAACGAACTAAAGAAAACGAAAGAGAAAGGTTTAAATAGTATTTTTGAAGTACCTAAGCGTGAGTCTAAAAAAAATAAGAACTACACTTACTCGAAGTTTTCCGAACATTCTGCTAGAATTGAGAAATACCTAAACTATGTCAGAAACATCAAGAACATCAGGTCTTTAAATACGCGACAGCATCGTGCGGAAATATGCAGTTGTTTTAGACAGCGAAGAAAAATCCTAGAAAGAGTGAAACAGACAGTGACGGACGATTCTAGTACGGATATTGACCAGCGATTAATGAGAAATGTTCGATAGTGATTGGAGCGATACAAGTGACGTGAATCAGATTTTCTAGGTACAAGTGGAAGGTTCTCAAATAACTTGTGCTAGATTTAATGCGAATTAGGGAATAGATCTCCAGTTAAATTAATTAGTTAATTAATAAATTAATTATATATATATATATATAAGTATATAAAAAAAAAAAAAATAAAAAAAAAAAAGTAGCTTGTTGGTCTTGTGGTTAGGACACTCGCCTCGTGATCCAATGGTCGCGGGTTCGAATCTCAGCCCAGACTAGCAAGTTAGTCCTATTTTCATAGCACAAGCGTTTAGCTTAGTTTGAAAATAGTAAGAATATTGATGTGACACGTATTCCGTGTTCGCATCTCTATTTATTTAAAAAAATAAATTATTTTAATTTATTTCATATGTCTCCTACCGCCATGATCCCGTGACAATATTATATTTATTTTATAATACATATTCAAATTGAGTAGCTTGTTGGTCCTGTGGTTAGGACACTTGCCTCGTGATCCAAAGGTTGCGGGTTCGAACCTCACTCCAGACTCGCAAGTTAGTCCTATTTTCATAGCACAAGCGTTAAGCTTAGTTTGAAAATAGTAAGAATATTGATGTGACACGTATTCCGTGTTCGCATCTCTATTAAAAAAAAATAATAATTTGTTTGTGTTATTTACTAACAAAGTTTCATAGATAAACAAAAAGTGGATACGTTTTACAATATTTTGAATTGATTGGAATAATCAAATATCAAATATAAAATTTTAAATGAATGATTATCCCTTTTATAAAGTACGACAATATATGTTAAAACTTTCCTAGTACTCATTAATTCAAAATGAAATAAATAAGTACTTGAGATATGTACGATTTTTAACATCTCTTTTATATCAGAAAATGACCGAGGTTCGAATTCAGAGTCAATTTTTAGATGATTTAAAGGTAAAGGTACGTCTTAAAAGTATTATGCTGCTAACCAACGACTGAAGATAGCTAGCGCAAGAAAGAGAATGTGGGGGTCTAGCAACTTCATTATTTAAGCAGCTGCTATGTGCTTGACTCCCCAATGCATAAAAGATGGACACTAATTATGCAACAGTGACTGTTCTCCATTATTTTTTTATGTATTTATCTATTTTTATTATTATTTTCTACTTTCTATTTTTAATTTCGACATATTTTTATTTCTTATTCTACTTGTATGTCTGTTGTTGGTTTTCTATTTTTACTTATATGTATATATATCTATGGTGAGAATAGGTGAGAATCTATTCTCAATAAGCTGAAATAAAGACCTATTATTAATATTATTATTATTTTGTTCTAAAAATTACGCTTTTAAGGCATACTTTAACCTTTAAATCATCTAAGTATTGACTTTGAATTCGGGCCCGAGAGTATGAATATTCTGATTTAGAATGTACTGTTGGAACGGTTGATGATTTTCCTTTTGATTTGGATGTTATGCTATTAAATTATATCTCGTTCGAACGGTCTACATTTGGTTATTAACTTATAAAAACAACATACTATTGTCACATCCTTACGTTTGTGTACCCTTTGAGATTAAATTGAGGCAATTCTTTTTTGCGGATGAAATTTTTTTTCAAAATTAAAAATTGATTATTTCCACATCGTACATAAAGTAACATTATTATTTAAAAATACGATCCAAAAATAATTGTCTATAGAATAGAAAATATACTTGCTAATAGAGCCGTGGCTACTGGTAGTAATATAATTATTATATACGCGTTATTTTGCTGCATATTTTGTACAAAATTGAATTGCCCACGTTAAAAAAACAACATTAGTTGAATTCTTGTCGAAATTACTTAAAAAGTTAAACTCCCCTGTTACTTACCGCTCGTACTTTATAAAGATCTCAAGACTTGGCTAGGATATTAAATTTTTCTTCTTTGTCAAAAGCTAATAAATAAAGATAAAGCAGTCTTCTTTGCGAGGAGCCGCCTCTCGCGGGCTCGAGGATGCGTGCTTGAAAAATAAAAAGGACCTCTTCATTTGTTTTGTTAATCGACAAACGAAGTCCACGTTGACGTTTATCAAGGACGACGGAAAGAAAAAAACAATGGAGATATTAAACACGGAACACTTGTTGCTCAGTATTACTACACATTATGATAATATGAATATTAATTGTAATCATTTATTAATCGTGAAAAAATATTGTGTACAGTTATGTTAGGTAGTAAGATTCTGGAAAAATCGATTGTCGTCCTGTAGGATATTATAGATAGGACAACAATCAATCGGAACATTGGCAAAGTTGTTCGAAAACAAGTAGGTACCTATTTGTCAACAAATATGAGATGTTAATTTGAGAAAACAAACAAACGTTGTATAAACCACTGTTTTTAAACATGTATTGGTTTCGATACTGTACTGTATCTTCGTCAGGATGGACGCACAATAACGTCGGTATGCACGGTTATAGTGATTGTTTTCGTTTTTCACGAAAAAAAACTCGTCGACTGAGAGAGCTCGATTCTAAAAATTTCAAGTTCCCCAAACGGACGCAGCCCGCCGACGTCTTTGGGAAATACATTCGTCGCGGGACGTCTCTCTTCCTCAGAATTGAGTCGAATTTCAGCTTTTTTAAAATTTAAATCCGAAAAACCAATTTGCAACGTTAATAACTTTGCGAGTTTTCGTCCGATTCTAAAAATGAAAACTTTTCCCGAAACCCTCTTAGATACCTGATTATTATTTAATTTTTCAGGATCTCACCCCCTACTCCACTCCCGCTGGGCCCTTCTCAAAATCGAAATTTGATTTTTTATATTTCATAATATTTTTAAAATATTGTTTATATTTTATAATATTTTTATATGTATGTTCCAAGAACACAATTACTGTTAATTATTCATTATTTCTATTTAATTTTTTCTGTACGTCTGTATATGTAATTCATATATTTGTCTTAAATAAAATTAAAAATACACACGACGTGTAAACTATTACTTTATGATGATAAGGTTTTACCCTAAACGCTTAACTAATTAGGGGACTTTGACACCAAACCTTTATTTATATTTTTACAATAGGTATATTACCTTACTAGATGTGCCCGCAGCTTTGCCTGCGTGGAATTCAGTTTGAGACTATAAGAGTACCAGTGAAAAATCAATATAATCTAAACTACTCGTCCAAACAATAATATTTGGATAATTTATATAGCGCTGTTTTCGCGAATACTCACCTCAAGGGCACTTAAACAATGTAAAGTAAAAGACAATTTTTATCCACATAAAATTTTCCTGACGATAAGCAAATTTATTTTGATGAGAATATAACATTACCTATTTAAATTACCCACGATAGATTAAAATTAATTTTAAATATATATTTTATTCATACTTTATCAATTTGTGAATAAACCTTAAAATATAGATATGTCGTAGAGGACTTTTTAATATACCTTTTTGAGTTCTACAACTTCTAAAGAAAGCATTAATTTATATCTTACTGTTAAAGCACCGTTCGTAAGAAACGCATTCGCTCGACAGTTCTTTCGTCGACAATAGTTGTAAAAAAGGTGACCACGAAAAGCTCTTTTATTTTAACTGGATAATAATTAGCCTTTAATCACTATGAAAGTCCATTTTAAATATTGGTGAAATAATTTTTGAAATCGAATGAATAGTTTCGGAGATTCAATATCCAAACTTACAAACATACAAATTTACAAACTCACAAACTTTCCTCTTTTATATTAGTATGGATAAAGTTCTGCTAAAAAAATAAGAATAAAAAAAAGGATCAAGGAAAAAGGTACATAAATATATCACAAAAAACAGACACATGAAGAGAGCGAAAAATGTACCCTAGTTTTAAAAGGGAAATGAATAACAAATAATGTAAATAAATAAAATAAATAAATACATATATGCGAATGGTGTAACGTGATTCTATTTTCAATGTGAATAGTATTATTAATTGTGGAACGTAATATGATTTATTTAATTGATTGAGGACTAATCTTGAAATCGAAATCATCTAAAAAAAGTGTAAAGTAAATTTGTAAAGTAGAATATAATCGGAATTAAAAGTATACTCAATAATTTGTAAGACACGGTAATTATAACGTATTACATTAAGGCCGTGTTTTTCAACCTGTGAGTTGCGATCCCCAGGGGATCGCCAAGTGTTAGTCGGAGGGTCGCGGTCGCAAGTCAGGTAAAAGTAAAAAGCAAGGTTGTAGGTCATATACTGCAATAAAAGTTCAACACAAGTGAGAAAGCTGAAAATCGTGGTTGTATTTTTGAGACGTTAACAATCAAATCAATATATATATATATAAAGAAACCCGTGTTTGCCTAACCGCCAAGTTTTCTTCACAACCAGCCACAACCACCCGCCGGTGGTTATGGTGGTGGACGGCCCTTGGTGTCACATCGAGAATATGCGAGTTTGGTGGGGGTGGCTGAGCGTGGGTGGGAGTGGGTGACGAAAATGTGCTTTCTACCACATTATTTTGTTATGGGAAGGCCGTAAATGCTTTACATTGTGTCAGTGAGTCTAGAAGATTCCGGAAAAACCTGCTCTAGAATGTTCTGGAAGGAGAAGGTTCTAGAAAATTACCAAAAGTTCTATAAGGTTCTAAACTGAGTGGCGGAATGTGTCGGTATGTCTAGAAGGTTCCTGTACATTCAGTAAATTTCTTGAAAGTTCTGGAAGGAGAATGTTCTAGAAGGTACGCGAAAGTTCTATGACGATCCAAAAAGTGTACTTTAAATATACGCGTGCGAAGCCGCGCAGGCACAGCTAGTCATTTTCTAATTGATGACTATTTATTTTCTTAGTTTTTATATTTACCATTGAAGAAAACGTTAATTCACATAGGTAGAAAGTGGCAAATGGCATTGACAACTTTAAAGCTTCTCTTGCCGCTACGGATAATCTTCTCTTCCTTTCATCCAGAAGATGTCAATCGTTTGCGAATTGAATTCCATTTTAAGCATACCGTCAGCAGCTAAATCTATAAGATTTTCTTTCATCTTCTTAGATGACAGATCAGTCAGTTGTATTGACGTATGGAAAAAAGGATTTAGTACCCGTTAGTACCAGATATTTTTGACAGGTTATACAGAGCAAATGATTTTTCGATCTAGTTAAAGAATATCTCGTTTTTTAAAACACTGAAATAGCTTTATTATGGACCTGGGAGGTCGCCAGAATTTTTTTACTTATAAAGGGGTCGCGTATTTAAAAAGGTTGAAGAACACTGCATTACGGGTGAGGGTGAACAATGTGGAGATAGATCGACACGTGCAGATAAGTGATAGTAAGAGAGCGAACCCGAATGTTTGCACTGTACACAGATCCGGTCCGGGGAGTGGTCGGGCCCTAATTGTATCATCAATCACAGGTGGCGTCGCAAGCGGGGCGGAACCTATATCTGTGCCAGCGGGAATTGGAGGCAGATTATATCTCACACAATACAAACGGGCTCTGATCTCCGCGGTATCCTGGCGAGCGATCCGAGCCATCGGCGGGGTTTAACGACGATTATTCTGCGAAGCATCACGGACGGGTGAAGAGGATGATCGGAAATCGCGGATGTATAAATTACTCGTTCATTTGCAATATCCCGCAGAATGAAAAGCTGCGATAGATTAGAAAGAATAGATAGCAAAAGGTTTTATCAATGATCATTAAAATGGATGGAGAAAATAAACTGGGTTATCTCTACTTGAGGTGAATTATATTTTTATTAACTTAATAAATTCGAGTAGTAAAATAAAAAAGATTGTCACGAGACTGCAGAAACGGAAAGAATAATATATAATCGAGGATTTCACAATAAATTGGAAATTGCTACAAGAGTTATGTTATATTTGTGATAATTTTTATAGCTCCGTTTTAGCGTGAAATACGTTTTAAGTCTGGAATAAACTACCACACTCGCGAAACGTCTGAGAATTCGAAAATTTATATAAGTGGAACGACGCCATCGTTGTTGTTGGCAAACAATTTTTGATAGCTAAAAAACCACGGACGATTTTAGTGCGTACACCAACCTAGTACCTACCGACATGTGAAAAGTGTTTGATAGTGATCAGTGATAAAAACGACGTGAATCAGATTTATAGATGCAAGCGGAAGATTCTCGAGTAACTACAGTATTGAATAGATTTCCAGTTAAATTCATGTCCAGTGATTTTCCTAAATTAATAAGCCCTGGGCCATCCTATAAAGACTTCCGTACAAGTTTTCATAAAAATAGTTTGATCTCTGTGAGACTTCTATAATTGATCTCTATTAATAATTAATAAAACGTTAATCAATTTCAAGCGTTGATTTATATAATTAAACTCAAGTAAAGATAACATAAAGTTAACGTTTTTCATCCTTTTTAATTAATTAAGTTATTTTTTCATTAAATTAATGAACGTCATTAATAATCTCTAAAATGCTAATGCATCAATATTATGATTTTATTAATTTTGAAAATGAACAAACTTTCCGTTAACTATTTTCTT
>JADDOH010011420.1:0-20764 GCA_016648135.1 Agrypnia vestita | reverse complement strand
TGGAACTCCACGTCTAGCTGTTTAGAAATGAAACCGACTGATTTTATGATGTATTAAAATATGAATGCTATGATAACAATTGTGATAGAAATATTACGAAATATATGTTGTATTCCGATTTTTTTTTCCAAATAATTGGTTACATAAAAGTCAAGCTGCGATATTCCCACTATACGCCCCTGCGATATTGTGACACGAAAGAAAAAAGGAACTTAACCTAGTGGCCTCAATCAGAAGAAAGATTTCATTAGGTGATAGAAAGTTGTCCTCGCAGCGGAATTCAGTCACTCTGTAGCCATGTGCTTCCGGTGATGTGTACTTCCGGAACTTCTTTGTTCTAAAATTGCACCCATGATATATTCCTTTTCTAAGCATAATTTGGCAGAAAAATCAGGAGAATCTTTTGAAAAAATTAATAACCAATTGTCAATTTATTTCAGGCAGTATTGCCGGAAGGATAACTTTTGTGCCGCAAATATCCAATTTTGGCATAAAAATACAATGCGTTCCCACAATGCTTTGTCTGAAGCCAGACAGCTGCAATGTTTTCACAATTTCTCTTCTGGCCTTCACGCCTGGACCCTACATTGAAGATTTGATATTCGAAATACAGGACTCGTTGCAGTTTATTAAAGTCACGGTCAAGTATGTAATCACTTGTAGCATTTGAGAAATATTTAATTAACCAACTAAATATGCAGTCCTTTTTTACAATTAAAAATGGATTCCTAAGGTGATTTTTTAATCCATTTTTAAGAAAGCTGCTATGCAATAATACAACGAAGTTACCAGAAGCATTTTTTAGTCTTGGAACATTTTAATTTTTCTGACTGTCCCACAACGCTTACGGTCATTGTGGGGCATATTCAATTCTTCGCATTTATATAACCATCCAAGATGATCTTAATATTTTTTTAAAAGATATAATGCACATTGACGCCTACTTCATTAACTTTCTGACTTGATTGTCAAAAACATGTTTGTCAACCTAACAGAATAACGAAGCAGAAGAATTCTAAATAAATACAATCACCTGAGGAATATATTTTTAGCCCGGCTCAAAATATATTCCTGCATGAAATATATTTTGAGCTGGGCTAAATACATCTGTTTTAGAAAATTATTGTTTTCAGGGGTAATGTAAATTCTCCCAGTTTGAAAATCGAGCCACACATCCTTGATTTTGGAGCAGTTCCAATTGGTAAAATTAATTTATTTATCTTCATGGTCAACAGTAGTCATTAGGCATATCAAACATGAATGGATGTCTCTTAATAAAATTATTAACTTATTCGCTGACATGATTTTTTGAAAGCATTTAAATACAGTGTACATATACATAAGAACATGTGTCGTATCAATATTTTTTCTGTGTATTTTCCAACATTCGGTTAGTTTGATGTATGAGTATCAGACTAACTTTGTGGTCTTCTAGGATGAGGCCCAAACCTCCCAACTACAAAATCACTAGACCAGGGATTGACTAAGACAAAATACCAAATGTGAACACTACAATAATAGATTTTTTTCAAGAGCTAAATTTTTTTTTTCTTATTATAAATTAATATTTAATTCCAATTTATTGAAACGTTAATCAATAAATTTTTAGTTATTGTTCTCGATCCTTCGAAATTTGTCAAAAATTTTAAAATGTTAACAGTTTGTACAATTTATTTTACTTTAAAAAAAGGGGTTGAACATACAAAAATAAATAATTATTCTAATGTTACAATTTATTTGAGACATTTTATTTATTT
Source organism: Agrypnia vestita (assembly GCA_016648135.1). Lineage (NCBI taxonomy): Eukaryota > Metazoa > Arthropoda > Insecta > Trichoptera > Phryganeidae > Agrypnia > Agrypnia vestita. The sequence continues at coordinate 19,007 of JADDOH010011420.1, read as the reverse complement.
TAGCACATAAACGGGCATGATTTGCCCATAAATTTTATGCACGATGGTATAGATATAAATATCATCAACAAATATTTCTTTAAATCATCATATGCGTGCGTAATATTAAAATCGTTCAGATGAAGCTGCTCATATCCATACTGTAATGAGAATGTATAAAGTATTAAATCACACAAGGAGGTTGCTTTTACTGTTGAATCTGTAATAATAATAACATGGTTAATTGCAATAAAGTGTTATTTTTTTAATTTTAGTATACAGTCTGAAAATATGTCTGTAGTGCTTTATAAATGAAGAGTATCTAGAGTATAATTAAACTAGTTAACTTAGTTTACACCACTAAAATTTTATTTGGTAAAACCAACCGGTTTCGGAAACGACGTTCCTTCATCAGGGTATACCCAATACTAATTGAACTTTACAAAAATTATAAACAATCATACTTCAGTGTTAAGTGTCCAAATGGGGGTAAATAGTGGGGGGTGCGAAAGAAACAGGTGATAGGGTGAAAGGGAACATATTCAAAATAGGACTGTAAGTTAAATTTTTTTGGTTGTTAATAATAGATTCATTATTATTTATAGCTTTCTTAATCTCTAGGGCCTCTAAATTATTAAGGCGTCTACTTTTACTATTAATGTGAAGAATGTTGACCCCTGTATTTTTATTAAAACTATGGTTACTCTCAATAATATGATTGGCAAATTCGGAAAAATTTGAATTATTTAAGCATCTAATATGTTCTTTAATCCTAATATCAAAATTACGATTCGTTTTTCCAATATAAAAAGAGGGACAGTCATTACATTTTAGCTTATAAACACCCGAGTGAGTCAATTTGTGATCTTTATCTTTAACGTTTCTCAAAAAGTTACCAATATTATTTGTTGTATAGAAAGCTGGTTTTATAGAGGGAGGGAGATTTTTCGAGCATTCAATTGAAAAATTGTCAATATATAAGATTCTACGCCATTGTTTAATATCATCGTTATTTTTATAATTATTGAATAAAAATTTATTTGTGGCTATTTTATTAAGTTTTTTGTTTAGAATTTTATCAATCAAATTAGGAGAGTAACCATTGTTTGTGGCAATTTGTTTTATTATGGACAGCTCAGTAAGAAAATTAATATCAGACAATGGAACGTTAACAAGTCGGTGTATCATGGAATGGAAGGCTGAATGTTTATGTGAGATCGGGTGGTTGGACGTGTTGTGGATTATTGTGTCAGTATATGTAGGTTTGCGATATATATTAAATTCAATTTTATTGTTATTGATAGACAAAGTTAAATCTAAAAAGTTTAATGTGGCATTATTTCCAACCTCAATTGTAAATTGTATTTGGCGATGAAAAGAATTTAAAAAATTAAGAAAGGTGTCAAGTTGACGTTCAGATCCTGTCCAAATACAAAAAATATCATCTACATATCTCTTCCACAATAGAATATTTTTTAAAAGGGGGAATTTAGAATTGAGAATCTTTGTTTCTAAATTATTCATAAAAATATCAGCGATTAATGGGCTCGTAGGTGCTCCCATTGGGAGTCCTTCTTTTTGTTGATATATGACATTATCGTATTGAAAGTAATTTTGATTTAAAAGCAAGTTAATTAATCTTGTAACATCATTAGAAAGGTCTTTAGGTAATTTTGAATTTTTAAGTAATTCAGAAACAATTATTTTGCTTTCGGAGACAGGTACATTGGGGAATAAATTTACAACATCAAAAGAAACAAGCTTAGCATTACTGGGAAGTACAATATCTTTTAAATCATCAATTAGTTGAAAAGAATTCTTAATGACATATTTGGGGACAAACACATTATTGTTATTAATAAAATTGGTTATTAATGACGATAATTTGAAATTTGGGGAATTACATGATGAAACTACAGGTCTAATGGGGGTATTTATTTTATGGATTTTGAGAAAACCATATAATTTTGGGGCTTTTGGGTTTTTTGGTATAATATTATCATTTTTAAAAATATCAGATTTACAAGATTTTAGAGCACTCGTAATATTTTCTTTGAATTTGTTTGTGGGGTCCTTAGGTAAAATTATAAAATTATCACTATCTATGAAATCTTTCACTTTTTTATGGTAATCGTTTTTGTTCATTATAATAACAGTATTTCCCTTATCTGCTTTTGTTAACACTAGTTCTTCTTCTTTGAGTTTATTCTTGATGTTCTTTATGTAGATGGTCTCTGGATTATGTCTTAATGGAATTTTAGGAATTTCTCTCCTAATGGCTTCTGCACTTTTATACGCAAAAGTTTTAGGAGTGTTTGTTAAAGCGGTTTCTACATCGACTGCAACGTTTTCCACTGCACTTTGAATATTAAATTTACCGTAGGAAAGGTTATATTTTAGGCCTTTCGATAATAAATCTATCTCTTCTGGAAGAAATTGATGCGAAGAAAGATTTTTCACTCGGTCGTGAAATTTATGTGAAGCTTTCACTTGGTCTTTATCACGGGGCTTATCGATATTGCAAAGATTTTTCAACTTTTTGTTCAAGGTCAACCGTTTTTTATGAGCTTTTGACTGACACAATAATCCACAACACGTCCAACCACCCGATCTCACATAAACATTCAGCCTTCCATTCCATGATACACCGACTTGTTAACGTTCCATTGTCTGATATTAATTTTCTTACTGAGCTGTCCATAATAAAACAAATTGCCACAAACAATGGTTACTCTCCTAATTTGATTGATAAAATTCTAAACAAAAAACTTAATAAAATAGCCACAAATAAATTTTTATTCAATAATTATAAAAATAACGATGATATTAAACAATGGCGTAGAATCTTATATATTGACAATTTTTCAATTGAATGCTCGAAAAATCTCCCTCCCTCTATAAAACCAGCTTTCTATACAACAAATAATATTGGTAACTTTTTGAGAAACGTTAAAGATAAAGATCACAAATTGACTCACTCGGGTGTTTATAAGCTAAAATGTAATGACTGTCCCTCTTTTTATATTGGAAAAACGAATCGTAATTTTGATATTAGGATTAAAGAACATATTAGATGCTTAAATAATTCAAATTTTTCCGAATTTGCCAATCATATTATTGAGAGTAACCATAGTTTTAATAAAAATACAGGGGTCAACATTCTTCACATTAATAGTAAAAGTAGACGCCTTAATAATTTAGAGGCCCTAGAGATTAAGAAAGCTATAAATAATAATGAATTTACATATATTAATTTTTAACCCCAGTCTCACTGAGTTATACCTGGGCCGAGACAAACTCTAATAAAATTCGAATGGTTATATCCTGAATATAACAATTTAAATTTTAAAAAAAATCAATTTTTTTGACGTGTACTAAAGTAAACGACTTTTGAATAATCGTTAAAAATTACTTTCATGATTGTCTAATATATTAGGAAAGAAAACCCAGAAATGTTGAAAAAAAAATGCAAACTTTTACGTCAAATATCTCCGTAACTCGACATTTTACACAAAGAATATTCTTCACATTAATAGTAAAAGTAGACGCCTTAATAATTTAGAGGCCCTAGAGATTAAGAAAGCTATTTATTATTAACAACCAAAAAAATTTAACTTACAGTCCTATTTTGAATATGTTCCCTTTCACCCTATCACCTGTTTCTTTCGCACCCCCCACTATTTACCCCCATTTGGACACTTAACACTGAAGTATGATTGTTTATAATTTTTGTAAAGTTCAATTAGTATTGGGTATACCCTGATGAAGGAACGTCGTTTCCGAAACCGGTTGGTTTTACCAAATAAATTTTAGTGGTGTAAACTAAGTTAACTAGTTTAATTATATTCATAATGAATAACCACAAAGTAATAGCAAAATACAACAGTATATTTATTTTTGTTGTTCATTAATGTTTTAAATGAATGCCTTTGTTTATGAGAGTCAACCGCAGGAGCCACGCGGCAGGGGAGGTAATACAGCCTCACAAAACTTTTGATGTCAAAGAGGCCTTTGACCTACAATGGTAATTTTCTACACCAACAACCGTAAAAGTGGTTCGCAGATGTGTGTTCATTTAGACGAAAAGGGGAAAAGGCAATTAAAATAAAATAAATGAGGAAATGTACTTAAAACCAGTAAAGGATTAGCTGAAGAACTTCGTGGAAAAATATTATAATAATATTATTTTCAGGAATATTTTGTTATAGATATTTAAAAAACTAACCCATAAAAACCAAGTTTTTATTATACTCCTTTCTTTGTAAAATATAACAACAATTAAAGACGAATTAAAACATATAACATAACACTAAACTTACAGGAATTTAATATATTTCTAAAATGACAGATGTTTTGAGCTTTGATATGACACTTCATGCTTTGAAGATTAAATTCTCAAAACATTTGTCAGTCAATTTAATCAAGATTTTGATAAATTTGTGAATTTTGCTGTCATCTGTGAACCAATTGTCATAAATTTTCAAAATTCGTAGTGAAGTACCTATTACATATACCGACGGAGTAATTCAAATTTTAAATATTCCGTAACGTCGTCAGGCCGCTGTTGGTAGTAATCAAACATTTGTATGGTTTCCAATTTTAAAAAATCAATTTAATATGAATAAACAAACCTACAAGTTTCGGGAACGAAGTTCCTTTCCTCAGGAGGGTACAACGTATACTATTTCTTTTTTTTAGTTTTTTCTTAGTTCTACCTCAAGATTGATAATTCCCTCACAAGGCGAAACGCGTCTTACAAAAATTAAACAAATAAAACTAAAAAACAAGTGTGTATATTATTTCATGAGAAGAGATAACAGATGTCACTAGCATAGCCCATTGAGATATACGGATGATTCCTATTTGGAGCATATATATAGCTTTCAAAAGTTTGATGTGTGGATGTTCTTTGATGAAATTGGTGAACATTGCATTGTGTAAGAGTGATCAATTAAGCCAGCTTATACAAGTTGTAAGGCCTGAGCCATCGTCCAAAGACTTCGTACATATTTCTCACATAAATAGCTTCGTCTCTGTGAGACGTCTATAATTTATCTCAATGAAGTGTGTATTTATTTTCATATGTGAGACTGATCACCATGTTGTCAACTATGTTATGCTAAGTTAACTAGCTTTTCTAAGGTATTCATACAAACTTTTCAAAAAACATGCAATATATTATATGATATATGTATATTTAGTTTTACGTTTCTATAAACGAATTATTGTCTTCATTTGAAGAGGAATATAAACATATAAATATAAGAATGTTCTTAGGTTTTGACGACCACTCAGAATCTTCTGGTTTGTGTCTTCTGATGTATTATGCCGTGTTATTACGACAAATCGGCATGAAAAATATTAAAAATATTTAAATGTTCCCCTTGATTCGAAGTCTATCCTGATTTTTTTGATGTACCACTCATACTCTTACAACACTTGGATTAAACGTCCATTCTCCTTAACATAAACTGTAAATGTATTGTCTTATGTATTAGGAAATCAATCTAAAATATAAACTTATATGTGCACCTACTATTTGAATTCATATTAATTTTAAAAACAGAATAATGTTTTTATTTTATTTAACAATGAAAACGGATTGAGATCAGCAACATAAATATTAATTTTTAAAACGGAATGAGACCAGCTATTGAATTCTAGATAAGGTACCTACTGATGGACATTCGAAATAAGTATTATTGGGAATATGGATGTAGGTACATAAAATGCAAAGATTGCATAAAGTTGGTAACGAATTTTATTGTGTGAATTTGTTTGGAATAACTAGCATTGCTGCTCTTAAAAAAATAAGTGCACACAAATGTTAAGCTAGGTGTATTTGTGACATTAATATTGTTCATCATTTTATTTTATATGCCTTGTCTGTGTCATTTACAATTTTTTTCTCTCAAGTTCAAAAAGTGAAAGACTGTGAGGTTTCATAAAGGCAATGTTTAGAAGATGATGTATTTATAGTGGACTAATGAGACTTTTTTTGCTATATCATGATGGCAAATTTGAACATCAACCAGTGGTACTTTTATGCAAAATAAATCATTGATGGTTGATTAATTTTATTATCTGCACTTTCATGTATGGTCTTATCTTCAAATTTAAGCTTTAAGGACGATACCGACAACTTTCTCATTGGTAATAGCGAAGGGAAAAAGTACATCTCAAAATGAAGACTATAACACACACACGTTCACCAGTTTGAAGACTACAAAGTGTACACTACATTTGTAGTAAAAAATACATGAAGTGAACTAATTATAGTACTACGAAATTGTAGTACTAATGAAGTGAAGTAATTGTAGTAGTACAAAATTGTAGTATAAATGAAGTGAAGTAAATTTTCTTTCTTGGACTGTTTTAATTAATCAATAATTCTTCATTTTTTAAACATATTTAAGTTTAAATGACAATTTCACTTTTTATTTTGTAAATTAATAATTTTAAGATGTAAAATCTGTACAGGTGTATAATAAAATAAAAATAAATAAATAAAATATTAAATAAACTTATGATAAATTTGACAATTTGGCAAAGTATTAAGGTAATTAAAATAAATATTTATTATAATAATAAATTTATATAAAATATACCGTGTTACGTACCTTTTGGTGCCTCTGAATCATAACATATTTATATTTAAATTAAAAAATGCGACAATTTGGAAACCTAAGTAATCGTAATTCTTTTGCCTGGCGTCGGAGACAGATCGAAAAATATTTTTAATGACATTTTTTTCCATTAAGCCACCGAATATTTCCAGCTGTCAGGTGAAAGACAGGAGTTCACGCTCCCGGCGACCCGAAAACGCGACGATTGATGGTGTGACGTCGGATATGAAGCCATCAGTCGCGGTGTCAGACGGAGGAAATTATGTCTGCAATGATGTAGTCCGAGCCCGCTGGGCGTGCTCTTTAGTTGCGTCTAGCCGAAGTTAAGATAAACAGAGGGAGAGTTTAGAAGGGTGAATAATAATCGCAAATTGTACGTACGAACATGTCCTGCTAATAATCATCCGCATTCGAGGATATTAAATATATTTTTGTAAAAATACCAAATGCATTATGATCGTCATCAAGTCGATGATTATAATAATCGATACTTGAAACAAGCTTGAAAAGATGGAAATATCAAAATACAAAAAAAAAAAAACTCTCTATGTAACAATGTCCGTCACTAACGCTACAAGATGGCTTTATTTACAAACAACACAAACATACTACCATCTCGCGATAATTTTATTCGTTAAATTTTAATTGACATTATGTAAAAAACTGAAGCAACTTAAGGAGGATTTTAGCAATTGAATATCTATAGGTCATTTTGATTAACAGAAACATTCATATTGTAATGTATCTTAATTGTAAACAATATTTTGATTACATTATAGATTGATGTCGTAATTTGTATTATGAAATTTTCATTCATATTGTAATGCGTGTTAATTGTAAAAAATATTTTGATTACATTTTAGATTGATATCGTGATGTGTGTTATGAAATTTTCATTCATATTGTGATGTGTGTTAATTGTAAAAAATATTTTGATTACATTTTAGATTGATATCGTGATGTGTGTTATGAAATTTTCATTCATATTGTGATGTGTGTTAATTATAAAAAATATTTTGATTACATTTTAGATTGATATCGTGATGTGTGTTATGAAATTTTCATTCATATTGTGATGTGTGTTAATTATAAAAAAATATTTTGATTACATTTTAGATTGATGTCGCGATACATTTATTAGTTGTGAACATTTTTGTGTGAAATTGTAAAGAATAATTCCTTTATTTTTGACGGGTTTTAGCTAGTTGTATACGTATGTACAATATCTCAAAGTTCTTCTGTATCACGTATACGAAAATTTGAAAGGAAACTGATGCATTATATTGTAATGAATAGTAATGTGAACTTCATGTTCTGAAGGAAAATTTATGTAATAGAAAATAGACAATTTGAACGATTTCTATTGTCAAATTATAAAATTGGGTTATATACCCACACTGCAATGCTAGTGTAGGTACATGTATATTAAACACCCATTTATATGCAATGTAGGATCTTTCGCACCCGTCCTGAAACGAGTTTTAAAGACAAGTTATTAATGAAAAGCTGTCCTTAGAAATTTATCAATCTTTCTATAAATATATAATCGCTGTCAGTGACATCATTAATATTTATATATTAATTTATCAAATTTCTCTGCATATAGATATTTATTAAAAGGTAATAAATCGTTCAGTAAATTGAGGTTTAGTACAAGTAATTATTTTTCGATGAACGTCGAAATATTAATAATTTAACGCCTCGATACCTCACTTGCATTTTCCTAAATGACGATTGAGCTAATATTTTACCAAAAAATATAATAACTTTGAATAGAACACAACGTTGTTTACTTCACAGAATGACAGTTTAATTAAATAAATTAATTAAAACGTTTTCGATGCTTACTGCATCATCTTCAGTAATATACTAATATAATATATATTATAATATATATAATATATTTTCAGTAATATAGTAATATATAGTATATTACTGAAGATGATGCAGTAAGCATCGAAAACGTTTTAATTAATTTATTTAATTAAACTTTCATTGTGTGAAGTAAACAACGTTGTGTTCTATTCATAGTTATTTACAATGAACTTCCACAAAGTTAATCACGAAAATTTCGAAATATCAAAAAATATATTTAAAAAAACTCGAGTCAAGATACTTCCTGAAAATATCATATCAACTTTCGGCTAAATAATTTCTTCTAAGATATCTGATTAATAAAAATAAATAGTAGCAACACTTCTTATAAAGCTGAGGTGAGATAACGTCTATACGCATTAAGCACGCGGCACAAGGCGGGCAGGTACCTACATTAACAATGATTTATCGAAAGGCCTAATTGAAAAAACCGAGACAAAATCATCAGAGCAAATTTATTACAAGAAACAAAACGTGCTCCAGATGATGTTCCTCCACTCGAGACAAGGAAAAAATGCTCATTACACATTTTAATAAGGCGATGTAAATCAGTTTATTAAACGTTCAATTTCCATAACGGAGAGAATAGACTCGCGAGGCGGGATGCTCGGCATAAATTAGCCATAAAGGAAGAGCCGAGCACCTCTTCTGCGGCAGCGCAGGTATCAATCCGGCTGCACTCCATCCCACAACGACGGCCCCCGAAATATTACAGGGAAAAAATGGAGAAAAACGGGATAAATAGGCAATCTCCACGGGCAGGGACGAGGGAAAACGGTCGCCATTTTGCACCCGAGCGCGCCAAATCTGGATGATCAAACGGGCGGGAAACAGACGAGGATCGTTCGGTACGCACAAAGTACCAACCTAACTATAATATCGCGATGCGTGTGTGCAGTACTTTAGCGTGCGTGAGTTTTTTTTTATTTTACGGGCTGCAATACCGAATGTACTTAGCTCGTCTGGCGGGAGATTTGTTTTGCATATCAATGTCGGCAATTTATTACACCTGCAATAAGCGAACGGATCCGGCGCAGGCTGCGTTCGCTTCGCGAGGGGGATATCTGCATTTTTATGATGGCAACACAGTGAAAATGTTACGGCGGCGCTCGAAGCGTTGTATGAAAAGCTGATAACGCACGGTGTGTATGGTTTCCGTGCGTTGACCGGGAATGTATATGATTTTACACATAAATAAAATATAAAAATGATCAAATTTATCGGAGATTTTAATATGTTGATAGGGATATTAGTTGTTGCATAACACGGTACGAATATTTATCAAAGCAGAATCGAGGAAGATTAGGATTCAAATTAATAAACAAAAATGTCCACTCTGCGTAAATAAAAATATCGTAATTTAATTTACGTTAATCTAAACTTATTAAATATCGTAATTTATATATTTAAAAAAATTAAATCTTTTTAGGTGAAAGAAATGGGTGGCTTACAACTAAACTTTTTTAACAATAACTCTTTCCATTTAAGAAAGACAATCGGATTAGTATGTGTAAACCGGGCGTACGACACAGATTGTTTCGTTGTGTTGGTGTTTACGGGTATAAACATCAATACAACGAAACAATGTGCCCCGTACGCACGGTTTACAGATACCAATTCGATTGTCTTTCTTAAATGGAAAGAGGTGTATCTTTGACTTGTAAATATTATCGTGATTATGTGTTACAGCGAGTGTGTGTATGTTGTTATTTAATCAAATATGCAGTATTTATTTGATAATTTTTCATCACATATTTATCTCAGATTAATCAGTTATTTATTAATTTATTTAATTAATTAAGGATTTTAATTAATTAATTAAGGATTTTAATTAAGTAATTAAGGATAATTTAATTAATTAATTAAGGAATCTTAACAGTTTCAATCATTACAATTTTAGAGCACAGTGAACATTGCATAAACCAATTACAAAGATTCACAGACGTTTAAGGCGTAGTAAATTAAGTACTATGTTGGATAAGAGAATATTTGAAAGCTAAGAGAATATATTATAATAATCAAAAATAATGATAATAGATGAAGAAATTAGAAACGGTTAATGAGTTTTGTTAGTAGGTAAGACGGTGGTAGGGATGGGAGGGAAAGGGTGAAAAGGCAGGAGTCAAAGTGGAGGTGTAGGAAGAGAAGAATACTTAACTGTAACTGGTTGCGGATATTTTATACGAACCGTTTATTTTTCCAATAAACGATTCTCGACGTTTCGTTGAATTCTTATTCAACGTCATCAGGAAGATGACCTTTACCCGCGGAGGTAGAGGACGGACTGATTACATTCCGAGGGCGTAATTTTGAGAGACGTCGCAATAAAGTCCGCCGACGTAACTAGTACATATTGCACACTGGCGACCTCTATCGCAGAAGAAGAATTCAACGAAACGTCGAGAATCATTTCTCGGAAAAACATACAGTTCGTGTAAAACATCCGCAACCAGTTACAGTTAAATATGTCTAACGACCATAATAACAACCTTAACACTTTCAAGAGAAGATTACTCCGGGATTTAAGTATTCACAACTTACAGATGTTTTAGACAATGATTAATCATTCATATATATCTTTTTCTCCTTTTAACAAAATTTTTTACTCGTCCGCCTTTTTATTATTTGTAAATTCGCCCTAATGTTGATGTTGATCCGATGAACCTCTCCGTAAATAACGCAAGGTACCGCGGGTTCCCACTCCAGGGACAGTACCCGGGACAGGAATCCCGACGCGAACGTGAGGGGCCAGCTTTAGAAATCAAAGGCGTCCACTCTGATATGTGCCGAGCTATGGGTATTATTTCTGGCCAGTGACACCCGCCTATTTGCGGCCGGGCCGTGTCACCAGACGGTCTCCTGTCACGGCGGCTGGCTAGAAAAACGCTCAAAATAATATGTCTTTATTATTTATGGCGAGCCGTTCGGCCCGCTGTGTGGGTAATCGAGAATAGGTGGAAATATCGATTTTCATTCGGTGGAAAATGTCCAGGGAATAGGCATTATGAACAAAAAAGAATCGGGTTATATTGTGGGTACGCTTTGTGCGTATTCAAATAAAAGCTAAAATGTTACATTCGGGGTGACAAGCTGTAAGTACAAGGCATTAGTATTATTTTGTGTTTACGAGAGTGATAAATAAAAAATGGTCAATTTTTCGTTTTTGAATTACGATTTTAGTTGTGTATTAAGATTTTATGTCATTGTCGATGTTTTTTCAAAAACCATGTCAGAATAGCTTGTTGGTGTAGTGGTCGTGACGCTCACCTAGTGACCTGTGATTTGTGCCCCATTCCGGGACACCAGCAAGTTAGTCCTATTTTAATGGCACAAGCGTTTAGCTTATTTTGAAAATAGTAAGAATATTGAAGCGACACGAATTCCGAGTTATGTCTGCTTTTACTCCCTTTCTTTTAACTCGTAGCGTCTGCTTGTTTGCTAGCTTGTCTGTCGAAAAAAAATTTGGATCGATTTTTAACCTTTTTCCCGTGACCCAATCGAGCTGAAACTTTGCAGACAGACTCGTGGCGACGATAAAAATGATCTGACAATTTTTCGTTAAAAAAATAATGATAGTATAATTTTGGATTTTTCGAAACTTTTTATTACTACCTTTCGTAGCGTCGCCCGACTCGAGCCCAATGCGTAGGTTAAGCACCAAACCTGTTTCCACTAGTAAATGAGAAAGGGAGTATAATAAAAACTTGGTTTTTATGGGTTAGTTTTTTTAGTATTGTTATTTATTTAAGTATCAACATGTTTCGGGACCAATGGTCCCTTCTCTAATAACTCCATAGAACGGACCATTGGCCCCGAAACATGTTGATAATTCAATAAATTAGTGATTTACACAAAGTATTTTCCTGTAAATTATATATTAAATAAATTGCATATCTGCCGACACAATGTTTATCTAATCGGTATCTTTAATGATCTAGGTATATCAATATCTTGATTTAACAGCATGATAAATTATGTAAATATTACAAAGTACTCGTACGTACTGTACATGTATCGGTATATTTAGACTAAATGTCTGTTTTCCTCTTTGCGACTCTAAACATGAATCTTTAAACTTCAGCCTTTCAACTAAACTGATATGCAGCCGGCTGCATTTCCGCGGTGCAATGGTGCGGCGGTATCTGATGCACTGTGCACTACACAGACAGCACGAGGAACAGTTATTCCCACGAGTCCAGCGGGAACGCTGAATGTTTGTGTTGTTCCAAGTTTATGTTTGAAATGTTATATATGATTTCTACATACGTGGTCTGTGTTGTGTAGTGAAATATCACAAACATTTCACTTTTTATAAAAACGCTGGTAGATGGTTTACAGTAGGCGTGATGACAGTATTAAAGAATTAAAGACTAAGTGATTTAATAGAAGAAAATATTTTGAAAAGGTTCTAAAAATGATCCAGTTTTAACATACACATTGAGATTAATAAGATTTTCAATAAAATGAAAGTATAAAATTGTTCAATCCGCCATTTTAACTGAAACATCGGTCAGAGCGAATGACGTCACGCCCCAGTACCCATCACCGTGTCTTTGAACCGTTGCCATAGACACAATACAATGTTTACTGAGGCTTGACGTCAAGACGGAATGACAGCTGCAGGCGTTTTTGCGCGAAATTAAAAATATGCAGATGAAAATGCAATTATTTGCGTAAAACATAGTTTATTACTGAAATAATGTTATTTTCGGTAATAGTAGACGTGTATCTACCTACAATATAGAATGTTAATTCAAATTCTGTCATCATGCCTGTCAAACATTAGATATAACAAAACATTTTTTTGTTTTAAATAAAAGGGCCTATTGAGATTTAATTTGCTTCAAAAATTTAATTTTATGAAAACGCATTCAGATTAATAGCCTGGTTAATATTATTTAGCCCCTTCCAGGATCTAATGACCCTAAGCCCTAAACCTACCTGACTCCACGTTTTTTTTTGCAAATCAAAGAAAACAGTTTTATATCTTCTTTCTAAATTAATTTAGCTGATTTTTTTTACATATACCTAACATCATTAGATTGATGCTTGATCCGATTAGTAAACTAATATTTAAAATGTTGGAATGACCTGGGCGAAAAACTTGACAATTTAAAAAAAAACCTGGGTGTTGGGTATATTTTTTTACTCAACGACTCACATGTGTGCATAAACTATCTTTATTGGCTGAAAAAAGGACAATAGATAAATTAAATAGAACCCTTTCATAACTACAAATTTTATATGTGAATAATAATTAAAAAGTAGCTTATTGGTGTAGTGGTCATGACGCTCGCCTAGTGATCTGGTGATCGGTGGTTCGAACCCCATTCCAGGACACCAGCAAGTTAGCTCTATTCTCATAGCACAGGCTTTTGGCTAGTTTGAGAATAGTAAGAATATAGATGCGACACGTATTCCGTGTTCGCATATATATTTAAATAATAACGCGAGTCCTCTTGGCAATATTAAGCTGGGAGAAGCAACAAAAAAGCTGTATGTATATACAATGCTTGACTCATGCGGAAGCAGGAAGACAGGGGAATATGGAAGCACCTTGTCAAGTCTTTGGGCCCCCGACCCTACCAGGACAAGGGGATGAAGATGATGATGAATAATAACGCGAAAAACTTCGCATACTATTAGAAGGGCATTAAAACGCTAAAAAATATATACATATTCGATCATGCATGAATGTCATGGTTCTAGTTTATTTATTTTTTCATGGAAGAATATATTTTATTAAATATAATTAAATGTAAAAAAAATAGATATCAAGTGTTTTTTTGTAAATAATATAATTTACCACAATGCCATTTTGCATAAAAATTAATCACTTCTATTTATATTCACGCAAAAAATAAGATGTTATAACCCATAGTGAGACATTTAAGTCTAACTACAATTATTACAGTTACTTTTTAATTTAATTAATATATTATTTATTGGCGGCCCTCGTAGCCCAGTGGGCATGACACTGGCTTACACACCGGGGGTTCGGGTTCGATAACCGGTGAGCTCATCTCTATCACTACTCACCAATCTATGTGATTTACTCAAGCCTGGGTATTTTGTGATGTGTTTCACTTCTGTAATTGGGCTTTTTGGCCTGTTGAAGCGTAAAAAGAATGCTAAAAATATATAGTATTTTTTAAAGGTAGAGAACTATAAAACACATAAAAAACCGTGACATTGGCCGTGTTATTTGCATGGTTTATATATTAAATTTTTTAAAAGAGGTTTGCTTTTAGGATTGGCAACTCTTTTTCCAACGACAGCCAATTTGACAGCTGACAGCTGATTTTTGCTTAGTTTTGTTCGCCATTTAACGATGAATAGGCTAACTTCAGGACAACACATGCAGATTGTGCTATTTTACTTCGAAAATCGCAATATCATATTCATATTTAAATACAAAAACTACAAAATTATATTTAGAGTAAAGTATTGTCAATATTAATGGTCATTACCATGATATTTTGTGTTTTATGTAATTTCAATATTCTAAGTCTCTAAAAAAATATTCTATATAAAATAGTGTTGAAGATTTCGCCCATTATACACCAACATTATCTTAATTAATGAGAAGTACCAACCCAAAGAAAATATTGCAAAAGAAAATTTGTAAATGTGTTTTGAGAACAGCTGCACGTTTCTGCCCGGAGCCCAGAAGCCGGAACGGGAGAGAAAACTGGAATGCTTCCAGAAACATGTCGGGTTTTACTTTCAATCTCGCCCAGAACACTTTCTCGGTGCAGCGCACGCGTCTGTCTGGGTCTGGTCTGTGCTCCGGGTAGCTGTTCTTCTCCGATCAAGAAATCTATAACATTAATCTGTTTTTGTCCTATCACGGTGGTAAACTCGTAATTACAAATATGGAGAGAGAATCAATCAGAGTCAGTCAACGACTACTTTCTGAAACAATTAACAGAAAATGATATTTCTGATGGATTGGCGTTAACATTATAGAGATTATTCATGATTACCATTAAATTGGATGAAAAACTTAACCTTGAAAAATGGAAAACATATTAGACTAAAAGAGCATCGTCTTCGTCTTACTAATAGTAAATTTTCTGAATTCTCGAACCATTAAATTTATGTAACCCGTCGCGCGTAATAAAATGAATTATTTTGAATTTTTAAAATTCTAAATTTAAAAACCAAGTTTTTTCACGGTAAAATCCAAGAAAATTAAATTTTTATTAATAAAACATAATGTAATGAGATTCTATATCAAGAAAAACCACATAAAATCAAAAGTCAGTCGAAACCAAGGACATATCAGAGAACATTCTAGAAAATATTCTATATAAATATGCACATATAACAGTTATTGTTTCGGAATTCGACAAAGACCATAGAAGTCATAGAATCAAGACAACTAGTGAATCCGAGTGAACATAGACGACCAGCGATTAAAGTACCAGAGTACCTACCTGCGTGTGAAATATTTTCGAGTGCGATACAAATGGCATTAAAAAGTGTTTCACATACGGGCGAATATTGTAGAAGAGGAATGTACAGTGTTCCACAGACGAGTGACCAGTACGAAAGTAGTATGAATTAGGGAACAGTACTCTAGTTAAGTTTGTTCATTAAATAAAAGTTTAATTGACTTAAATGTTTCATTTCGTCTCTCACGAGTATTTGGCTATTTTATTACGAATCAATCGCTATGACAATTATACACTATCGCCATTGGTTGCCAATTTGAAAACAAAAGTTTTGCTCTGGTGAAAACCTAACAACAAAAGTTCACTTCGTATCGTAATTTAAGAGTTAAATATTTTTTAACTGTGAAAATTTTTTACAATATCCCAAAATACTAAAAAAACTACAGAAAAAATTTATAATTATTTTTTTCCACAAAATAATTATAAATTAAATATAATTAGAAAGATATCCCCTATACTCAGCATTATAGTAGTAAAAATAATTAAATTAAATAAAGGAACGCAGGTAAGAGAACTATTTAAATATAAATCAGATTCCAAATAAAGTTGTCAAATTTTTCCCATCGGTATCGAAAAATAAAGGGGAAAAAAATCACAAAAATGCTGTGAATCAATCAAAGCACTTTATTTATTCACAAGCGTTAAATTAACAAAGATATTAAAAGTAACCCACCATAATTTGTGGTTTAAAATTAAATAAGCTGGAATCATTTACAAATTCTAAGCATTTATAAATACAATAAGACGGAAACATTTATAAATTCTAAGCGTTTACAGATATAATAAGTAGGAAACATTTATAAAATCTAAACATTTACAAATCTGATAAGTAGGAAACATTTATAAATTCCGAGAATTCCTCCGATGAGTTGGCCATTTGTATTAATTTTCATAGACCAAATTCTTGGCAAGATGTTATGTAGCGGAATGTGTGGCTGGCTGTTGCGTATACATATACAATATATACATCATCACATAATATTTATGGGTTTGATTAAATTTTCACTCTGTGTGGTCGTACGCTAAAGCATAAGTGAATTAATACCGAAACAAAATGGCCCGACTAGACGATTTCAGAATATTTCAGTGTCGTGCCGGTCCATATTTAGAAATTTCTAGAACGTACTATTGCGCTAAAAAAATTTTTTGACATCGTAAACTACGAAATCGGCCAACTAGGCTAATTTATTGACTTCAGATAAATTATAGAAGTCTCACAGAGACGAAGCTATTTACATGAGATACATGCATGGAAGTCTATTGTACGATAGCCCAGGGTTTAAAATCTGTATGAGCTGGCTTAAGTGACCACTCTACACAATGCAACGTTCACCAATTCCATCGTAAGAACATCGACACATCGGATTTTTTAAAGTTTATATGTCCAAATAGTAATTATTCGTTCGTTTAGTGAGGTAGCATGTATAATATTTTTTGTTACAACTTATTAATGTGTTCTTCTTATTCGTAATTTCATCGTAGGTACTCTAAATAAAAAAAAGTCAAAATAAATTTTAAAAATCAATATCCTTTTCTTTGTCAAAATCGATAAAAAAAATTCGCGATATTTATACCACGAGAAAGGATGGTACAGATAAGATATAATATGCTGTTCCATTTATTTACTCGTCTTTATCATTCTTGATCTATTACACATTTTTCCTTAACATTATACATGGTGACACTCCCGATGGTATACTTACTTTTATATTATTTACGTTACAGTTATCCTTTTAAATAGATAAGATAAGTATATTTATACCTTCATGCTTTGTTACACATTTATTCCTTATATTATATTGTTTACTATCTATTCACTTTAAAAATACATTTTTTTTACATACACAATCAATAGATATTATGCATCATGTACTCCTGTCCCCAAACACAACTTCAACTTATCTGGGGACGGTAAAACAGTATTAAAAAAATGTAATATATGATTATACTGTAACATGTATCTATTTTATTTCAATATATACAATGCAATAATCAATAAATGTATCTAATCTCAAAGCCGTATATTGTTTGGTTTTCAAACGATTTGATTCAAGAGTGAGCTGGATTTCCCAGAAGCCCCACTGCTTATTTGACTGCATAAACTGCACGCCACTGACCAACGGTGTAATTAAAGAATCTGGGGTGTCATAAATACCCCACTTGCTCGGTCTCCGTTGCACCCGATGACTAACACCGCAAATTGTTTGCACTGCACATATTGGCTTTCTAAGCTCTCCGAGGTTTAAATACGAAACCATAAAGGTGCAGGTATAAGCCAAACATCAAGTGCTACAGGGGTCGTTGCTTCGTTAACTAACAGTGCAAACGATTTGCATTTAAAAAAAAAAAATTAATCAATTAATAAAAATGAGAATTACATATATTCACGGAAATCTATAGCTTAGTGGTCAGAGCACCGGCCCCGGAAAGGAGGTGACCCGGGTTCGAAACTCGGTAGTAGCCAAAATATTTTTTCGTGGATTAGATTTTTCTGTATGTCTTTCTAATTGATTAATTAATTTGGTTTTAAAGATTTGCATTTAAAATAAATTAGTTTTTTTTTTTAAAATAGAGATGCGAACACGGAATACGTGTCGCACCAATTTTGTCACGAGAGTCTCGCGAACATTCTACGTGAATCTAGAGCCAAATGAACCGTTCTCGAAGAAACCGTAATCACTAGAAATATGGAGAAACCAGCAAAATATTCTCGATGTATCGCGAACCAACGCATTGTGAATATAAGCGATGACGAGTAGACGCGCTAGAACGCTAAACAAAACTAATCTAAATGCTAGTTCTATGAAAACAGGACTAACTTGTTGGAGTCCTGGAATGGAAATCGGGCCACCGACCACCAGATCACTAGGCGAGTGTCATGACCTCTAAACCTATTCTGAAGTTGAAATGATTAAAAAGATTTACGGAAAAAAAAATTATCGAAAAAAAAATGTATAGGCAACATATTCCTAATATCAATAGTTACGGAGATAAGCGACTTACGAATATTTATGACTTGTTCTCAGTAAAACGTTTTTTAAGTAATAAATAAATAAAAAAAGCCTTTATT
>JADDOH010011419.1:0-41522 GCA_016648135.1 Agrypnia vestita | reverse complement strand
CCACCATGAAGTATTTCATTTCCACAACATTAAAGCTCTGCAATATCGAAGAGCATGTGCTGGTCTAATACTCCTATTTAAACAACTTGTAGTGATACCTACCTACCTACCGGTGTATAAAGTGGTCGCCCCTGTCTCGCTACAATGCTAAAGTGCTCGATTTTATTAAAAATAATAAAGTGGACATTTTAACTAACGACCCTACCAGTAAGTTCCTAGAATCCATTAAAGACACACTGAAATCAGGTAAATCCCCAATATTCAAAGACGATACATACAACAAGTCAAATTTCTTACAAAAAACCCTTGTATATTTGTAAATCATTTACAATATCATTCACAATGAATATCATAATATTGATTGTTATTGTAATATTCAAAATGTGTTGTTAAATTAAAGAAAAAATTTTTTTTTTGCTATTCTGACATTCTGGTGGACTCATAGTTTTGATACAATATGGTTGTAAGTATTCCCACAACCATGTTGTAATTATTCTTTAAAAATAATAACCATAAGGTCAGCCAGGCAATCAAATTCGAAAAAACCAAGAAATTATTTAATAATAAATACATTTACGTTTCTGAACATAATACGCGAGGGGTTACACCACCCCACAGCCTGAAATTTAGATAGAAATTAAGGTAAAATATCATTTAAAAAATTAGACTATTGTTTTATTAGAAAATATAAGAAAAAAAAACAAAAATACTTCTCCGCTGTGGCTGAAAAGAAAGTCGTGTCCTTTTTTAGATATGAAAATTAATGAAGTAGCATACCGATTCTTTTAATCCGATAAGTGATTAAGTTTATAACAATCCTTACAGAGATTCAAAGATTTTTTTTGCAAATAATGTTTTTTTTTCCTAATTGGATACGCTCAATTTTAAATATTTTATTTCGTAATGACCTTCTTTTCTGACAAAATTGCGGGGGAATGTTGCATCTCAATTAGGATGCAATGAATACGAATATTCGTTCTCGACGAATTGTAGATATTTACCCAATATTTGTATTTGCCAAATATCATCACGAATATTAAACAAACTATTTACAACTGAACGCAACGCAAATTACGGTTTGGCTGTGCACCGTGTATCTGAACACATCTACGCACTCTATTATCGAGGATTCCCCTGACATTGAATGAATGGATTTGTTGAGTTCTGAAGTTGTCAATTGTTACTTGTTTCACAGCATAACATGAGTTCTTTCATCTAGTTTCGTTGGGTTATTTATAAAGTTAGGTGTTCATTTCATGTAGTTTTTGTTGTGTTATACGTATTGTTCGTTCAATTTTATTTCCCTTGTTTGTAAAAGTGTTAACTTTCATAAAATAATTTCAAATAAAATCTAATAAAGCACCCTTAATAATTTAGTAAATCGAAATTCGTGGATTTGACAGTATCTCGGATATATTATTGTGAGGACCAAAATACAGTCTAAAATAACTCATCATCCAGGGAGAAACTAGTGGTAAAAGAAGCGTAGGAAGACGCCGCATCTCATGGCTGCGTAATTTGAGGGACTGGTATAAGTGTAGCTCGACTGAGTTGTTCCATGGTAACCGCTAGTCGTGATCGCTAGAATGGTCGCCGACCTCCGTCGGGAGATGGCACCATAAGAAGAAGATTGATAAATGAGAAACAAAGTTAATATTCTTTTGTTTCTTTAATAGTCTCTATATTGTTTTGCTTAACACTTGTTTAAATAATTATATTTATAACTTATTATGATATATAACATGATATTATGCAATAAAAATATAATTTTGTTGCATAATATCATGCAGGTAATGAAGGTTATATAAATATTACTAATTATTACTAATTAAATTAAAAATATTTGCACCACAAGATGCCTTATTATAATATAACATAAAATTCAGACTAATAAAAAAGTACCGCGCCAGTAATAATAAATTTATTAAGTTTAATAAGTGCCAACATTTAAATAAATAACTTTTTTTAAATTTTAAACTGCATATTTTCATTCATATTATTATTTGCAAGTCCTCATTAGCTAATATTAGTTATAAATGGGAATTTCTGTTGTCATTAGTTGTACGATGTATATAGCTTTTATAAAAATTCAATCAAACATTAATCATCCATATTGTTTCGTACATTATTTTGATTAATAATCAATTAGCAAAACAGCTGTTAGTTGAATGTATGGTAGATAATAATAATAAAGGTATAAAAAAATTCCCTAACAAAGTTATCAGCATAAAGGGGGCTGGCAGAAGGCTGGCTCCGTTACTTTGTGATTAAGGACCACTGCTCTGAGGATGGTCTTCAGCTCAGCACCGTGTGCAGTGGAGTGAGAGAACATTTAAAATGTGACATTAAAGCCCGATGTTGGAATAGGTACAACAATCAATGATAAAAAAAGTCGACATTCTTGTACGAAAAACAAATGTACACCATTTCGTTGCTACACATTTATACTACGTGTTATAGAAATAAAGAGTGTATTTCTTAATTGCTAGGACAACTGACATGTATGTAAAACTTTTTTAAAGAGAAAATTATTGTCAGATCTTTGGTAGAAAAAAGACAATTTAGATTACAATTTCAGATACGTTTCGTTTCCAAGGATACACTTGTTCCCTTTGTATGATTGTGATAGTTGACGAGCTGAGGAACAAAATATTGCCTAATGGGAACTTTATACTATCAATGAATATGTCAAAACCTGAGATATTCATTGATATATTATTTATTGAATTGGCGTTAACTTTGTGGAATGACATTATAATTATATATAAATAAATAAGATTACTTGTCTAAGACCACTAATGAGTTTAAGATGATTACACAATTAGTTTCGACAACTACCGATGTTGTCATCAACGGGTGGTGGCGAATTTGGTGAAAACAGGAGCGCAGATGCCAGCAGAGTGCCGTGCTGCTCGCTGCAAGGAGGTATATACCTCTCTCGCACCGAGTCACGCGCGATCCCACATCCACCACAATTATCTAGGGATCGACTAATACCTAAGGTTTTCCACATTATCTGGCAAAGATCTGACGGTAAACTATGAATGCTCATCCCCCTATGGTGTGTGGTTTTATCAGCTGAATACCCAGCCTTCTTAAAAAATCGACGCTAATGATTAATTTCAAAATTGCTAGCAAATATTATTTTTTCATTGATACCAGCAATTTTCAAATAGAATACGGTTTGAGGCCATCTATTACTCTTCCTGATTAATGAACCTTTCATCTCATCAACAGCTATCAACGGACCCTTTGGTCAAATTAAAAAATGTCACCGAACTGCTCGATCCGTCGGTCACTGTTGGAATCGATAGAGTTAATAATATATTTTCTGTAAAATATAAATATATTCATCTTCCAGTCATGAAACGATAGTGCTGACTGTTGGTCGATATATCCCAGAACTCCTGTATACTTTCCTAAACGGGTATTCTACATATCGCCGTTTACCTTAACTTTTCTCTTCGCCACTCCTCGTCATCCTGTGCCTCCAGTTCCTGGCACATGGCCCCCGCACGCCCGCATGTACCTTCCTGTTTCACGGCGGTTCCATGTGTAGCGTTGCGCGCCAAATTTTATAATTAACTTAGCATATTTAAAATAAAGCTTATATTCTAATAAAAAAGGACGCGATACGGAACGTCACATGTAGGTCGCGGTCGCATCAAGATGTTTAGCATGAACCCGTTTCTGGGTGCGTACAGGATTTACGCATAGTTTAATCCAAATTGAATCCACCGTTCCCAAGAATTGATACCAACGTAAATGTCGAATCGAAAATTTAAGGATAGAGTGCGCAGCCCCTGAATTGATTTGGAGACTGCGTGGTGCGTCACTTTATTAAAAATCCTAACTATCTATTGATGAATTAGATAATTTGTCTATGTCCGCTCGTGTCTATGGTCCGCTGTCACTTGGCTACCGCCATTTGCCATTCGGGACTCGTGCCAGCTGGAACGTAATATTGCCATGAGCCGTGCTGACCAAGATGTTCCTGCCGTGAAGCCCGAGCCAGGGTCTGCAGCCGGGAGCGGCTACGAAGGAGATTTCTTTACCCATATAGACATATCGTAGTGTGTGATGCCCGGCGTAATATTATACGCATTATTCTTACAAAAACTTATATTTTCTACCACAAAGCTTACGGTATATCATGCCGTTTCATTAAATCATATTTAAAATCATAGATATGTACCAACTCTTATGAAAAACGGTTAAAAATACAAAATTTGTACTGGGTCTGTAATGACCCACACCGCTGGCCGTGTTTTATGAGTTAAATGTTATTAGATCAATCAAATGTGTACAGGACACTAATGACAATTCACTTTATTTATAGAAAAATATTATTTTTATAGTTCCAACATAAAGTTTAAACAACTCTGGTATTATTGATAATAGATCAAAAAGGTTATTTTTTATAGTTCCAACACAAAGTTTAAACAACTCTGGAATTATTGATACTAGGTCAAAAAAGTTATTTTTTATAGTTCCAACAAAAAGTGAACAATTCTGGTATTATTGATATTAGATCAACAAAGGATATTCTTTAAAACAACTCACTGTTTGAATATACATACTTCAATAAATAGTTAAAACCTAATTCTTTCTCTACTGAATTTATTAGTTATTCGATACAAAGTAGCTGAAGAAGGAACTTAACTTGGTCGTTGAAAAACACATGTTTATCGTACCACCGTAGAAAGACGAAGCGCCGAGGCAGAAGAATACCTCGCGGCGAGGATAATTTTAGGGATCTTATAGCACACTTACAACGACACGTATATGAATCAGTGACATGTGTGAGGGTGACAGTGATACTAAACTACACTCAATTGCTAATTAGGGAACCTTTGTGATCCACCTTGTAGAAAGAGACCATCAATCCAGTTCCTGGGCGCAATGAATCGACGGTTCAAGTGCCGTTTGACCTACATACGTCGGCTGGTCTAGACCAGTTTAAGCTGGTTTTTCTCAGTACAGTTGCAATTTTTGAAATTTATTTACGACGCAGATTTAAAATATTTGGCAGTTGGAAATGTTTTCTGTCACCTAATCCATTCTTGAATACAAAATGGTTATGATAGAATCTACCATGACAAGGAGGGTTCCATGGCGCCATCACCAGCTGCTGGGGATGCATGGAGAGGAGACGTGACGTGGCTGTGACGGAGTAGCTTAAGTATTATATTGGATATAATTAGTAACCCGTGTTGCACAAGTTTAAAGTTAAGTATATTTCTTTTGTGATAAAATTTGTGAATTTTAATTTTGGGGAGCCGTCGTCTTTTGGAAAATCGATCGTATTCGTGCATGTCTTCAGCCCAAAAAATGCGTGCTCATCAATAGGTACAAACAAATCTAAGTTTGGTCACAATCTTCAAGTATGTGAAAAACACATAACGCAAATTTTCTCACTAGGACCGCAAAAAATGTTGAATTTTTTTATCGCATTGCCAGCAGTTAGTCTAGACGCATGCAGATGGTGAAAATGACGTTAAAATTTCATTGCGTTAGGTTAAAATCTTCAAGTATATCAGAAACACATAACGCAAACTTTCTCAGTAGGACCGCAAATTTTCTTACTAGGACCGCAAAAAATGTTGAATTATTTTACCGCATTGCCAGCAGCTAGCCTAGGCGCTTGGAGACAGTGAAAATGACGTTTAAATTTCATCGCGTTTTGTCACAATCTTCAAGTATGTGAGAAACACATAACGAAAATTTTCTGTGTAGGACCGCAAAAAATGTTGAATTTTTTTATCGCATTGCCAGCAGTTAGTCTAGGCGCATGCAGATGGTGAAAATGACGATAAAATTTCATTGCGTTAGGTTAACATCTTCAAGTATGTCAGAAGCACATAACGCAAACTTTCTCACTTGGACCGAAAATTTTCTTACTAGGACCACAAATTTTCTTACTAGGACCGCAAAAAATGTTGATTTTTTTTCTCGCATTGCCAGCAGTTAGTCTAGGCGCATGTAGATGGTGAGAATATTCATAGTAATCTTATTCATATTCATCGTCATCTAATTCATATTCATCATCATCATATTGGTATTCAACGTCATCATATTCATTTTCATCGACATCATATTCATGTTCATCGTCATGTAATTCATATTCACCATCATCATATTCGTATTCATCGTCATCGTATTCATATTCATCGTCATCTTTTCATATTATGGGTCATCATATTCATATTCATTGTCATCATTTTCTTATTTATCGTCCTCATATTCATCGTCATCATATTCATATTGATCGTCAACTAATTCATATTTATCGTCATCATATTCATACTCACCGTCATCATAATCATATTGATCGTCATCATATTCATATTCATCATCATCATATTCTTATTCATCGTTGTATATAAATAAATAGATTACTTGTCTAAGACCACTAATTTAACCATTAGTGGTCTTAGACAAGTAATCTGTTTATTTTTATATAATTATAATATCGTTCCACAAAGTTAACGCCAATTCAATAAATAATATAACTTATTATATTCATCGTCATCATAGTCATTTTCATCGTCATCTTATTCATATTCATCGTCATCATATTCTTATTCATGGTCATCATATTCATATTCATCGTCGTGTAGTGGTTTTGAGAAAATTAATTTGGCATTTAATAAGATACTCATTGAATACTGTATCTGAGATATTAGGCGGTATATACTCAACTCCTATATTGATTGGTGTAATATTATTTTTTCCTTTGATTGAGATCCAGAGGTCCTCGAATTCCGTACAGAGATCGTTCCGCTGGCATGCTGAGAATGACTTCTTAGTTGCTAACAGAACTCCACCTCCGTCTTTCCTGTTGGCAAACTGAGAACTATCTCGATCACGTCTAAAAACTATATATCTGGCGTCAAATAATTCTTCACTGTTTACCCTTGAAATAAGCCATATCTCCGTCAAACAAATAATGTCATAATCACTATTTAGAATTTCTGTGTAACACTCATTAAGCTTAGTTCTCAGACCACGAACATTCTGATAGTAGATAGAAAGAGCCATTATGAACTAACACAAACTTATTAATAAACTTACTGGACAGTCCTTTAATTTATTGAAAATTTTGCAATGCATCCAGGTTAGGAACTGGTGTAACTGCCGATTGTTCGTCTTTCCTGATGAAAATTCTTCTTAGTCTTATTGTAAGGAGAGAGATGCTCACAGACATATATCGGGGAAGTTCCCTGTAATATGATTATGATGACTATGAATATGCATATCATGACGATGAATATGAATATGATGACGATGAATATGCATATCATGACGATGAATATGAATATGATGACGATGAATATGAATATGATGACTATGAATATGAATTAGATGTCGATGAATATGCATATGATGAAGATGAATGTGAATATAATGACGATGAATATGAATATGATGACGATGATTATGAAAATGATGACGATGCATATGAATATGATGAAGAATAATATGACCATGATGACGATGAATATGAATATGATGACGATGAATATGAATATGATGACGATGATTATGAATTAGTTGACGATGAATATGAATATAATGACGATGAAAATGAATTAGATGACGATGAATATGAATATTATGACGATGAATATGAATATAATGACGATGAATATGAATATGGTGATGAAAAATATGAATATGATGACGATAAATAAGAAAATGATGACGATGCGTATAAATGCGTGTAAAAGCGTATAAATGCGTAAAAATGCCGGATAAAAGATAATAAAGGCGTATAAATGCGTATAATTGCGTAAAAATGCGTATAAAAGCATATAAATGCAAGTAAAATCGTTTCAATGCGTACAAATGCGTATAAATGCCGTGTAAAAGCGTATTAATGCGAATAATTGAATATAAATGAGAAAAAAAGGTATGAATGCGTAAAAATGCGCATAAATGCCGTATTAAAGCGAATAAATGCGAGTTAATGCACATAAATGCGAAAAAAGGAATATCAATGAGTATAACTGCGTATTAAAGCGTATAAATGCCGTCTCAAAGCGGATAAATGGGTAAAAATACCGTATAAAAGCGAATCATTGCGTAAAAATGCGTATAAGGCGTATAAATGCGAATAATTGCGTACACATGCGTATAAGTGCGTATAAATGCGTATAATGCGAAAAAAAGCCGTATAAAAGCTTATAAATGCGTATAATTGCGTATAAATGCATACAAATGCCGTAAAAAGCAGTATTATTGCGTGTTAATGCGTAGAAATGTGTATTAATGAAGTATAAAAGCTTATAAATGCGTATAATTGCTACTGATTGCGTAGAAGTGCGTATTAAAGCATATAAATGCCCTTTAAAATGTTTAAATGCATACAAATGCGTAGAAATGCCGTAAATCGTATCATTGGGTACTAATGCGTTAAAATGCTTATGTATGCAATTAAAAGCGTATAATTGCATACAAATGCGTATAAATGTGTATGAATGCCGTATAAAAGTGTATAATTGCGTACAAATACGCAATAATGCGTAAAAATGCCGTAGAAAAGATAATAAAGGCATATTAATGCGTATTGTTGCGTACAAATGCGTAAAGAAGCATATAAATGCCCGTAAAATCGTTTAAATGCAAACAAATGCGTGTAAGTGCCGTATTAAAGCGAATAATTCGCGCAAATTTAAGTCAGACTTAAAAAGACATGCTCTTACGCACTCCGGAGAAAAATTGTTTTCATGTTCGCAGTGCGATTATTCTTGCAATTTGAAGTCTGCTTTAAAAGTACATGTGCTTAAGCATACTGGATAAATACCGATAAATATCGCAGTGCGATAACTCATTCAATCGGGAGTCAAACCTACAAAAACATGTTCTTACGCATGATGGGCAATAACTGTTTTTATGTTCGCAGTGCAATTATTCGTGCATTCATAAATCTAGCCCACAATTACATGCGCTTGGCAAACTGGTGAAAAATCTATTTCTATGATCACGTTGCAATAACTTGAGTAAGATTAATGTTCACTTAAAGCTCCTTATACTTTCATACACCAGGTAAAAATAAAATCAGGTTTACATTGAAATTATTCATTCAATCGTAAGTCAGATTTAAAAGTTATGCTCACACGCACTTTGGCGATGAACTGTTTTCATGATCATGTTGGGTTATTCTCGTAGTCGTTCAACACATATTAAAGTAAATGTGCTTTCACGGATTTGAGAAAAACTTTTCCTTGTTCACAGTATACCTTATATGTGCAATCAAAACAACAAGTGCAATCCATCGTAGGATATTAATTTTCAATGAATAATTCGCAAAAAAATTTAAGTATTTCGAACATTATAATTTATAAAAAAATTGTCGATATGTTTGTTTTCTTTAATGTCAATAAATTTTTCTAAAAAATATTTTTCTAATTTCGATTTTAAACAGATTCTTATATATTGCAGTTTTTGTAAAAAGAAGTATGTATAAGAAATTAAACAAACTTTCATTTGTATATATTGATGAGCACGCGTCTTTCTGGGCTGAAGACATCAACAAACACGGTCGTTTTTCCAAAAGACGACGGCTATCCAAAATTAAAATTCACAAATTTTATCAAAAAAAAAAATATATACTTAACTTAAGACTGCGCCGCGTGTCTCACCACGGGGCTGGTCGCCGCGTGCTGACGGCACCGAGAAGGTCCAGCATAGGTCATCCTTCACAGCTCTCCGAGGCAGGCGGATGAAGGCAGCATCGGATCCAACCAGGCATGGTCGGTCGGAAGCCCTCGTGGGGCGCACTGCGCAGGTCTGGTCGCTGTTCCGTCGCCTTGCCGCTGGTAGTTCCTCATCAGGGCTGGCTGGAATTTTCTCAGATGCAGGAAGCTCGTGTGTCTGCTTGTCGGACACGAGGTGTTGACCGCTCAAGGGCTTCAACAGAATAGGAAAGGGGCAGCCTCTCAGCAAGCTGGCTGATGACGGCTGGAGACCAGAATCGAAAAGAGTCCTTTTCAAACGACGTGGAAACAGGGGTGGGGTGCACTTCCTCCCGCCTGCTCTCCGATCGGTTGGCCGTGAGGGTGCCAGTGTTGCCGGTAAGTCTTCTATCCCTTACTGTTGTCTCCACATACTCTAAACACAATATTAAATTAAATATCACAACACACATAAAATATACAATTACATACTAAAATAATTTAATCATATCGTTCTAAACTTAACAAAGTGAATTCTAGTCCCTTATTTTTTATAACTAGCGGTCCTTACCCGGCGTTGCCTCGGTTACAGATTAATTAATCCTCATAGAGATGAGAATCTAGAGAGATTGCGTATTTTGGATAATTCACCCGAGACTATAGGTGATGTAGCAAGTACTTCCAAATACAATCATAAAACAGGACGTTGCCGATTTTGTACCATTAATAGAAGAACTCGAATATTTTGTGAGATGTGCAAAGTACCTGTCTGTTTAATACACAGAAGTGAATAAAAAGTGTTTTATGTCCAAATTGTAAAAATTCTAACGTGTTATGTATTAACATTATATTGATTTTCTTGTTATTGGACACGTGGTAAATTGTGCGTTACTTTGACTCAAAGGTGTTTGAACAATACAAACACATTTAAATGAAACAATCGGTAAGTCAATAAATTTATTTTGTTTGTTTTTATAGAAGTATATTTGAATCAGGACCCGATTCGTTAGGAACTATCAAATAAAAACCATTTTGTTGAAGTGTTTTCGAGGAAAAGTATGGCAATAACTATTTGTCATATCTGAAATCGAGTAAAAGGTATTTCTTCATTTAAATTACCTTTAAAAGACAATATTTCTTCGGTAACGCAGCGTTACATCATGGCAACGTGAAGGATTTTTTTAGCATGGTATGGTAGAGGTATAACACCACTTATATTTATTTTCAAATCCAACCAGGTTACGCTACGACCGATGATAATGATAATGAACAATTTAAATCATCAATTTTACGATTGTGTACAGAATCTTTCATTATCCAGTTGCCCCCAGAAGAAATGGCTCTTTTAGCAAAAGGTCTTAAACATAACTTAAACTATACTAAGGATAGCTTCCACCATAGGGTTGAAAATATTGCTGTAGACATTGAAACCGCGTTATATAACAAACCTAAAACATTTCTATACAAGAGTGCTGACACCATAAAAAACCAAGTGTCCAATAATAAATACAGTTCGAATACGGAATCAATCATCATGGAGAATTTACAGAAGAAGATAAACTATAAACTAATACTTACGAGGGCTACTGTCATCATAATGGATAAAAGTGCCTACAATGCTTAAGTGCTGGATTTTATCAATAAAAATAAAGTGAACATTTTATCTAATGACCCTACCAATAAGTTCCTATAATCCATTAAGGGCAATCCCCAATATTCAAAGACGATGCATACCAAATTTCTTACAAAAAACCCTCGTATATTTGTAAATCATTTACAATATCATTCACGATGAATATCATAATTTTAATTGTTATTGTAATATTCAAAATGTGTTGTTAAATTAAAACAATTACTTTTATGGATATTCTGACATTCATAGTTTATGTATATAATTATGTATTCATAGTTTTGATACAATATTGTTGTAAGTATTCCTACAACCATGTTGTAATTATTCTTTAAAAATAATAACAATAAGGTCAGCCAGGCAACCGAATTCGAAAAAAAAAAAGAAATTATTTAATAATAAATACATTTAAGTTTCTGAAAATAATACACGAGGGGTTAACTTTTATAAAATAATTTCAAATAAATTCTAATAAAGCACCGTTAAAGATTTAGTAAATCGAAGTTTCTTGGATTTGAAGGTATCTCGGATACATTATTGTGAGGACCAAATCACAGCCTAAACTAACTCTTCATCCAGGGAGAAACGAGTGGTAATAGAAGCGTAGGAAGACGCCGCATCTCATGGCTGCGTAATTTGAGGGACTGGTATAAGTGTAGCTCGACTGAGTTGTTCCATGGTAACCGCTAGTCGTGATCGCTAGAATAATCGCCGACCTCCGTCGGGAGATGGCACCATAAGAAGATTGATAAATGAGAAACCAAGTTTATATTGTTTTGTTTCTTTAATAACCTCTATATTGTTTTGCTTAACACTTGTTTAAATAATTATATTTATAACTTATTATGATATATAACATAATATTATGCAATAAAAATATAATTTTGTTGCATAATATCATGCAGGTAATGAAGGTTATATAAATATTACTACATTGTACGATTAAAATTTATAACATATGTTCAGAGGAGTTTCAATTGTTTTATGATTAAAATTAAAAATATTTGCACCACAAGGTGCCTTATTTTAATATAACATGAAATTCAGACTAATAAAAAAGTACTGCCCCAGTAATAATAAAGTTATTTAGTTTAATAAGTGCCAACATGTAAATAAATAACTTGTTTTTATCTTCAAACTGCATATTTTCATTCATATTCTTATTTCCAAGTCCACATTTCCTATAGCTGATATTAGTTATAAACGAGCATTTCTGGTGTCATTAGTTGTACTTTTATAAAAATTCCATCAAACATTTTTCATTCATGTGTCGTATATTATTTTCTCAACATTATATTCTCAATATTAATATTCAATTAGCAAAACAGTTTTTAGTTGAATTTTCTCTTCCTTCCCTTACAAAGTTATCCGCTTAAAGGGGGCTGGCGGATGGCTGGCTCCGTCACTTTGTGATTAAGGACTACACCACTGCTCTGAGGATGGTCTTCAGCTCAGCACCGTGTGCAGTGGAGTGAGAGAACTTTTATAATGTCACATTAAAGCCCGATCGAAGGAGGCAACTAAACTGCAGACAATCGATGGCTCTGCTCGGTCAAATCATGCCGACTACCTTACAAATGTTGGAATACAACACTCAATGATAAAAAATGTCAACATTCTTGTATGAAAAACAAATGTACACCATTTCTATTATATGTTGCTAGGTGTTTTACAAATATAACTCGAGTGTATCTTCTCAATTGCTAGGACATCTGACATGTTTGTAACATTGATTTAAAGAAAAAATTATTGTCAGATCTTTAGTAGAAAAAAGACAATTTAGATTACAATTTTAGATAGGTTGCGTTTCCAAGAATACACTTGTTTTCTTTCTATCATTGTGATAGTTGACGAGCTGAAGAACAAAATATCGCCTAATGAGAATTTTATACTATCAATGAATATGTCAAAATCTGAGATATTCATTGATAGTATAAAGTTCCTATATATTGCACTCAAGATATATTCTTAGCAGTATTTAGAGTTTTACCATCAATGATGTCCAGCTCAGATCCTCCTCTCTCCTCAATTGTTATAAACGTTACGTCGGTTAGGTATAGTTATAGTAAAAATAATTTGACACATTATTTCCATGACATAGAAAAAATCATTTCTTATCACGTGTGAATGTGAAGTGTGAACGTAAAATGACCACGCCCCTCGGCTGTGCACACGGTGCATCGTACTAGATCGAATGTTGCAACGATGGACAGTGTTACAGATAAGCGAATCTTCTAAATAACATCTAAACGTGACAGACCCTCAAAGGTTTGTTTCTGATAAATGTGATTCTCGATAACTATTTTATGTTTTAAACTGAATTAAAATGGTTTAAACGGAATAAAAAGAATTGCTTCACTTTTGTAAGAAAGAGTTTGCTAGGACTGATGTTATACCACTTGCTGACGATTGGTTTCTGCTATGTCTATTGTTGTCATTTTTTAACCTGCAATTGTAGTTGGTTATTTTATTTCACTCTACCTATTAAAATAATATTATGACAAATAATTTTTTTCTTGTTTTTAAATCACATTGATTAAAAGGGGAGTCATAATTAACAATTGGAAGTTCATTGATTATAAATGTAATCACTTTTCGATAACAATGGAAAAATAAGCAAAGCGTAGGTAATACATATGAAAAATGGATGGATCCTGGAGTATTCGCGAAAACGGCGCTATATAAATTATCCAAATATTATTTTTAAAACATTTTTAAAAAATCTGTAAAATTTGGCTGATACTTAACCTTAAATAACGGTAGACATTCGTCAGCGTCCACCATTTCAAGCTCTGCTTTATATTTGTGGAATATCTCGTGTTGGCAGAGCCCTAAAGACATGCAGTTGCAACAAATGATACTAAATTACTGAAGAACTCGCATCCAACCACTACATTAATGGTGTATTAATTCAGGTCACTCGTTCCAGAATCGATTATAAAATAGTTAAGTGTTGCATATTCATATTTATGCTGGAATACACGGGATGTCACAAGAAGAGCTCAACATTTGAATTAGATCCCAACAACGACGGCCCACCCTTCCCCGGATGGATAGCTTTCACTTGTATTCTACCAATTACAATAAAATAATTTATTTCATTTAAATTTAAAACGATGTAACATCTTATAAAGCCCTGGCAAAAATATTTAAGAGCAATATAATCGCACAACTATGTGGAAAACGGACCCGGAACTCCTCGCATGGAAAACCACTGGACTCGAGGGCGGCTCTAAAAGACTTTTTCGGACAAGCCGGTGTTACCCAGAAACTAAAAATGATTTAGTCATGTATTTTTATTAATGTTTATACCATATAATATGTTTGTAAAATAAAATGTCCCTCAAAATATTATTTCATAAATAGTTTTATTTTTTAAGTATTTATATATTAAAACAATTAAATGGGTGGCTCATTGAAATCGGACGAGAATTATCTAAAAAAAAACTAAAATGAATACTTTTGTAATGTAATTTTCTCTCAATGTTTTTTGGTATTTAAAATTTTTATTATATATTTTGTAATTTATTTATTTTTCTAATTCGATTTCTCTTTTTGTTGTACCGGTATTTCTGTTCCTAATTATTTTATCAAATTTAAATTTATTATATATTTGTTCGTTTAAAAAATTATTGTAACGTTTACTAATTTTTTCATCACATTTAAATTTATTATATATTGTTATTATATATTGTAATGTATACTTTAATTGTAATGTATACTAAATTATATTCTTCTCTATTTGCTATGTAAATAGTCGACAGCCTTCAAACAAGTAATCCCTAGTTAGACAGTCGAAGTGTAATACAATTCAAAAAAATAAGATATGAGTAAAAACTACTATTATTATTATATATATAAAATCACCGTATTTTTAAGACTTAAATGCCTTTATAAGCATACAATAAAAATTGAAATAAGTAAACAGTTTTCTTTGGAAAATTTACTAATATTTAAAAATATATACAATATTCTTGTGATCTAAACATAATAAAAAATTCAATAAGTTTTTTCCAATATACAGATTTTTCGTTAAACAGTACAGTTAATAAAAATATACCTTGTTATTCATTTCAATTCAAATTTTGAATGCAGGTACAATAAATGCACCGTGAACAATAAAAAATTTATCTCGCAGTGTGTGAAAGTATATTATTTTTTAGTGTGATTTGTGTCTACGAATAAGTGCACTGTGAAAGACGAAAAACTTTTTCACCAGTGTGCTAACGCAAACGTACTTTAAAGATTGACTTCGGATTGCACTAAAAATTGCACTGCAAACATATCAGTTTTTCTCTTATGTGCGTTAAGGTATGGCTTTTAAGTATTGTTTCATGAAGATGAAAAAAGATTTTATCCAGTGTGCTTAAGCACATGTACTTTTAAACTTGACTTACGATTGCAAGAATAATTGCACTGCAAGCATGAAAACAGTTTTTCATCAGAGTGCGTAAGAGAATGACTTTTTAAGAGTGATTTTGTATGGCATGAATAATTGCACTGCGAACATGAAAAAAGTTTTTTTCCATTGTGGATAAGCACATGTACTTTTAAATTTGACTTATGATTGCAAGAATAATTGCACTGCGAGCATGAAAACAGTTTTTCATCAGAGTGCGTAAGAGAATGACTTTTTAAGAGTGATTTTGTATTGCAAGAATAATTGCACTGTGAACATGAAAAAAGTTTTTTTCCAGTGTGGATAAGCATATGTACTTTTAAATTTGACTTATAATTGCAAGAAAAATTGCACTGCGAACATGAAAAAAGTTTTTTTCCAGTGTGGTTAAGCTCATGTACTTTTAAACTTGACTTATGATTGCTAGAATAATTGCACTGCGAACATGAAAAAGGTTTTTCACCAGAGTGCGTAAGACAATGACTTTTTAAGAGTGATTTTGTATTGCAAGAATAAATGCACTGTGAACATGAAAAAAGTTTTTTTCCAGTGTGGATAAGCACATGTACTTTTAAATTTGACTTATGATTGCAAGAAAAATTGCACTGCGAACATGAAAAAAGTTTTTTTCCAGTGTGGTTAAGCTCATGTACTTTTAAACTTGACTTATGATTGCTAGAATAATTGCACTGCGAACATGAAAAAGGTTTTTCACCCGAGTGCGTAAGAGTATGACTTTTTAAGTGTGATTTTTTATTGCAAGAATAATTGCACTCAGAACATGAAAGCATCTTCTTTTCAGCGATACTTAGCAATTCCTGATGCTGTCCAGAGGCGGGGGAAGGTCCAGTTGAATTTTCCTTTGAAAAATCTTGCATTTTCAAGAGATCTGCAAAGTAAATATTTATTGTCTAACGCCAATTTTGGCAAGGCCCCTGTTAACATTTTATTCTAAAAAGTGGGCAGGTTTGTGTTTATTTGCAAACATGGAAAAATTTAGTTCGGATTCATTTAAATTACAATAACCATTATGAAAGAATTTTTTTTTT
This sequence comes from Agrypnia vestita, assembly GCA_016648135.1. Lineage (NCBI taxonomy): Eukaryota > Metazoa > Arthropoda > Insecta > Trichoptera > Phryganeidae > Agrypnia > Agrypnia vestita. Next base: position 24,767 of record JADDOH010011419.1, on the reverse strand, counting down.
TTTTAATATATTTATTAATTTTTTGATATTTATTACATTATACATATGCCAAACTGCATACGGCATATGTATAATGTAATAAATATCAAATACATGACTCGCTAGTATGAAGCATTTATTAATAATTCATGTTTTAAGTTCTTTTTTTCTTTACGGCCGACCACACAATAGGGTAATTTCACATTTTACAGATATGTATGAACATATATGAAATATATTCAGAAAAATTAATTAATTTTGTAACTCAGTATTGATGGTGTGGGATAATGTTTTCTTCCATATTTTTTATACAAAAATCTTAAAAAATATGATTCCTTAAAACGCGATGTGATTGGTAGTGACGTTGTTTGTCACTAATTTCTTTGGTTTCTATTTTCCGTTCGTCTTCGATTTGTTTTGCTGGTGTTTGCATGGTTTTTATATAGATTTTGCCGTGTTTGTGACCTATTTTATTAAAATTACTATCTAAGTACACATTTAAAATAATGGAGGACGGATTTCCACAAGGAAAATCCGATGCTTACCGAAAATTGATAGTTAAATGTTGGATTCATTTTGCAATTTTTAGGAATGAATTTGTAAATTTGAGTACCATATAAAATCTATAAAACTTATTCCAAGACATTATGGACAAACTGTAGAAATAAGATGACTTGTTTTGTAAAAAAACGAATGACAGCCTAAATTCACGAATATGCTGTTACGTGTTATACGTCAGTTGAAACATAAAGCCATGCCAAATGGCACTCGCGAAAATAAGTATTTTGGCGGGAGTATAAAATCCCGAATTTCAAAATCGTTTTTTAATGTTAATATATATATATATATTGTTACGTTGCAAGTAATCCCGCCATTAATAACGCGCCGCGGCACAAATTGATTTGTGGGTATCAATCGCTCTAGAACTTAATTCGCCAACAAAACTAGGGTTAACGCACGGGCCCCAGCTAAGTACCGCTCTCTCTATCTTGCTGGCAACTTATTCTAAAACTTGTGCGCGCGTTGCAAGTTCCCCCATGCCGGGCGCAGTGAAATGGTGGGAGATGCGTACCTACGTGCTTGACCTCTCTTCCATTTGTCCCCACTTTAAAATCTACCAGGGCCCAAGGCGGACGGACCTCGGCAACTGTTCCCGTCTTGGTGAGCACGACTCTGATACCCCACTTCACGATCCAGTATGTGTGAGTTATTTATACTGTACTAATTTGTATGTCTCTTTTCTTATAGGGCCCTGCCCTGTTAGGCCAATAAATACAATGTTTGCCATACGATGCCATGTATGGATGGCCCATTATCTAAGATTATCAATATAATATAACGATCCTGTGCTGCCCCGCGGCCAGCTATACCTCTACTTTACCTGCTAACCACTTTCGGAACTTTCTCATGGCATGGATGAGAGCGCTTTGTAGATGTTAGCATTGTTGCCGCAAGGATTTCCTGTGGTCTTGGCTGTCGGATGAGGGATGCCTGATCGCACATCTTCGAGTCCTGACGCCATGTGGATTCTGCGGTGAACATGGATGCGCGCCGATTACATGTGGGAGCTCCACCCGGAAGATAGAATCATCACGTGATCACCCAAATGTAACATCTACAAACGTGCGGCACCATGAATTTATGTTCTAATTTTGCATTTTTTTAATTTAGAATCATTTTAATAATACCACCATGCAAAATTTCATGTTGTAATTTTAAATTCTTAATGATTGCAAAATTTCATGTTGTAATTTTAAATTCTTTTTAATTTATAATCATTTTAATGGTACCACCATGCAAAATTTTATGTTTTAATTTTAAATGCTTTCTGATTGAGAATCACTTTACTGATACCACAATGCAAAATTTTACGTTTTAATTTTTAAAATCTTTTTAGCTTAGAATCATTGTTATATTATATTTTATTTTGACCCGAATGGAGGTAGAGCTTTTATTTTGGCCAGCGCTGTCTGCCAGTGCCTTTCAATTATTTTATCTACTCCATTGTTCTGCCCGATGGCATATTAAACGTAATGCACTAGCGCGAATCTGCGCATTTTGTCATATTTCGATTTTATTTTCTAATGCAAATCTTTTATACGAAGTGCATGATTATATTACTGTTTTAAAACTACTTCTTTTATTTATGTAAAATCCTACCCATGTACTCATCTCATGCATTGGTTTACAAATTTAAAGATCTGGATATGCGTCACATACTATCAAGTAAGAGCTCAACCTGAGACTTGTGTTATACCGATGAACTGGCTGGTGGGATGCATCTGTGTGCGTGAATATGTGAGAAATGCCACTCACCATGTCAATACCACGCCGCTATGTACCAATATATATATATATATATATATATATATTAAAATAAAATCTGTTTCAAAAGCGTATTTCTATTATTAATTTCTATTATTAAAAATAATGTGAATTTACCATATTGTTGAAGGGTTGTCGGTGAAAGTGAACCGAACAGTTCATTTCTTCGTTCCAGTTAGCAGTTTAAGAAATATAGATTTTTTTATGAACAAACATCTCTAATAAGCATATTATCTATGGCCATGTGTCACGAAATGAGGACTACTTTTTTCTGACACAAATCCATTTTTCTTTCGGAATTACATATATCATTTACCCTCTTTACAGGATCCACCACAATTAGCCTCCTTTCAAACCACAGTCGAAGTGAAATAAATAAAATATTGTAATATAAACGTACGCAGATAGGGCTCTAGAAATCGAGCTCGGGTCCTTAGAATTGAAACATTAAAAACGTGAATTACCAGAGATCGGTAAACCGAAGTGTACTGATGGCAACAGAGACAGGACAAATAATAGACCAGGATGGTGCATTAATATGATATATTTAAGTGTCATGTAATATATTTAAGCTCTGCACACTGAAGTAAATTCATAATCCCAAGTTATTATTCAATTGTAATTCGACCTTGTGACGCACACACGAAGGGCTTTCCCCAAAACACACCACAACCCTCGATGTACTTGAAACTATCATACTGCCGCCCGAGCGGTCAAACTACTATAGGTTTTAAGAGAACCTAATAAATGAAAATAAATAACTGCTTTTGAGTTTTTGAAATCTGGTAACCTTTGTTTAAGCATCTTTCTATCTTTAAGTGGCACTTCAGGTTTGCGCATTTTATATCTCTGAGAATGAATGAATAATGAAGCAACTTCTCACCGGCGCGCTGGTCGGCCCTCCTGGAGTACTCCGAGCACTCCTGCTTGATGTCGGGATACGATATGTCTATATCAGCCGAGAACTCTTCATCGCCGCTCTCGGCGGCAGACCCTGGCTCGGGCTTGATGTCAAGAACATCTTGGACATCGCGGTTCATGGTCCTGGTACCCTATCTAGGACAAGATGCAATTTGTAAATGGCATTTGTCAAATGACGCCGACGCTCACTAGAGATGGTCGTTTATGAACGAACTGCACACAATATGAACAGTTCACTTTTCTGAACGAACGAATGGTACAGTTCATTGTAGTTCGGCAGCGATGCGTGAACTACCATATTCCCAGAGATGTTTTATCCGTCCTACGCTTTCGCCACCCTACTTGAAATTATTTTAATGCTAATTCGGTCATCCTTGCTACGTCGCTGATTCTGTGGAAGCGGCGCTGCGTAGCGACCACACAAAGTCTCTTCACTGCCTCTGTAATCATAATCATTACTTCGGCAGTTGATTAGCGGCAGTAGAATTTTTTTTAACGATGATTATCGGAGAAAAATCATTTCTCATCGTACATCAAATCCCAATCCTACCCCATACCTCTAGCTAGCGATAATTTCTCTTGGACTAACGAAGAATTCTATTGCAGTTAATCCTACCCCTCTCCCAGTGTAGCAAAGCTTTTTTTGTGGGTATTGCATGTGTCTCGTAGATGGAGTTGGTGTCTCACGTGCTACGGTCCGATCATATTTTGTAAATAAACATAAATAAATAATCACCATTATTAACGACGTAAATTGCAATACAGATATGACTGGGTAGCGGAGTTACTTTAATCATTTTACTATGTTATTTATTGTAAAACGAATGTACAATTTATATATTGTTTTTGTTGCCTTAAATCATTATTCAACAACTTGTTCAAATGTGTGTGAAGACAATGATGTAGGGATTGAAGACTTACTGGCACAGCGACGGAACACCAACCAACCTTCCTTTATCCTTTTTATTTGAATTCCGACTCTCCCTTGGCAATTTGTAAGTGTTTGTGGGAAACGTATTTGGAGCCAGAAGGACGCGAGCTCGTCATGGGCATCATGGAAGGAGTAGGCGAACAGTTCATTTAATGCTCCTGTAGCGCAAGGTTTGTGGTTGGCAAGTGCGCAGTTCACTTATTACTTCTAGCTCCTCCCCACCTTAGCGAAATTTTGTTTTCAAATCTAATCCTCTCGTTAGAAAAAAAATAGTGGTCTAATGAACGATTGTAAATCAATAATACAAGTGAACGATTTAACGAATCAGAGCAAACAGTTCTTTTGTCTCGGTGAACGAGAGCTCAGTCAACTAAATGAATATTTCCATCTCCGGTGTCTAGCTTGATTTGAAACCAATTTGTTACACTAGCGAAGGGCAAACTGTATTTAGGAATGTATGAATTCAACAATTTGAAGGATTCAAAGCAAACGCTTTATTCGTATCTGATCCACTCGTGGAATCGTTAGCACACGAACTATATGGCGTAAGATGCATGTTCGTGAACCCATTAATTCGCAAATTATAGTGTGAAGTCCCTTGGATTTTCCGTAGTATAAAAATAACTAGGTAATTGAAAATACCTTATTATTTCGCATTATACTAAAATCATCCAATTTACTCTATATTTTCGGACAGCGTTAAAAAAAATAATTTTCATTTATAAAACTGCAAACATGGAAAGAAAATTATTTTATAAATATTATTTAACGGGGATCGGATAAATTCCCGGGGATTATAATCCATAAACCTTGCTACTCTACAAAACATTTCTTGATGGTGAAAGTCCATTTAGTGATGATTTTTTTTTCGTTAATTGAGTAGTTCTAAGATGCAGCACACGCAATGTCTTGGATCGTTTTCAGTGCGGTGAGACCAATATTGAAGAGGTCCATATCGATACAATTATTATTGAATGCCTTGCATGTGCGAAACATAAAAGTAATTTGTGTCATTTCTCGGAATATGGAAGAGCACGCATGTCGAGTTCGTCTACAGGGAGCGGGAAAGGAGATTAGGTCCAGTTGACTAGAAGAGTCAAGACATCCTTGCAGTTTGTGATGAACCAAATATACACCTTATTACAAAGGGATGGTAAAGAAGCGGTAATAAACTATCTTAATTCAGAGAGAAAATATGAATATTTTATTCGTATTCAAAAAAATCGTTCGTATTCGTTGCATCGCTGAAAGCCATGGGTACGTACAATGCGCATTCTATTTTTAGACTTGTTTACTCTAAAAATCGACATGTTAATGACCTCTAGGCCAGGGGAGGTATGAGGGAGGGGAAAATTCCTGGAAATTTCGTGCGGTATGTTGTAAACAAGTGACGTCAGCAGAAGAATTGAGGTCAACTGGAAGTGTATAAAACGCGGGACGCGCGGGGAGACGGAGTAGTGGTTTTTAAACCGTGAAGCAGTGCGGTAGCGCTGTCCATTTTGGTATAAATAATCTATCTATATGATCTATTGGAGACAAATTAAGAAGGAAGACAAATAAGGGAACAGGGAACAAGGAGCAAGGAAAACAAATAAATAAAAGTGGAATACTTTGAACCGAGCAGAGACGTCAAAAAGGGTATTTCAGTTAAACTAATTTATTTATTTTTATTTATTTTTGATATTTCACGTACTAGTTCAAAATCATACACTAACATTTAATAGGTTTATTCGTCAAAATGTAAATAACTAACGGTCGTACAAAACATTTAATTGAAGTTTCAGTTCCGGACTATAATGCGTAATAAGTAATAGATTCCTTGGTATTGGTTTTGATTGGTTTATAATCGTGCGATCTGAAAGGCAAGGTTCGTCGTTCGTTGGATCGTCGAGGACCAGGGTTTGTGACGATTGGTAATGGATGTTCCACCATGTCAGAGCATGACCACCAGTCAAGGGTATACTAGAAATAGTGCGTTTTCTGCAGCCTGAGACGTCAAGAATGGTGAGTACTGACTGGAAACGTCTGCCAACTTGCCAGTGGAAGTACCTCAGGCTTTGGCAATCTTCGATCTGCCGAATGACATACCTTGGGAGTGTATGAAGAATGATTAAATTCTACATTATCTGCATGAAATATGTATTTCAATTTCGATGATTTTGTCCCATTACGTACGTTCGGGATAGGAAACAACTGACTTAACTTCATCATCATCATCACTAACATTATAAAATGTTCCTGCGGGGTTGCCTATCGGCGACGTGTGCACATCACGAGTTTCACCGTTGGCCGAAATCACCATAAAGAACTGCATTATAATTATCTATTCGATAACTTCAAGGATACCTTTTCATCAACACGAAATCAACACAGCAGTGCTACAATGGATCCGTTTGACGCAGGATTGAGGATTCCCAGCGGATCTCTGTGCCACTAGCTTGTTAACGTTGTATCACATTTCAAATCATCATCAGTTAACTTATGTCTATGAAAATCACCGTCAGACGCGAGGAAGGATTCCTGATGTGTATATGTCGCCGGAAACCTGGTACACTTCGTGGGATCATCATCTTATTGCATGATACTCAAGCAATTAAAGAATATCAATATAAGAATACGGGTTGACCTGTTCGTTCTAAGGAGAGGGGGTTCATCATTTGTAAAAGGTCGGAACCCATCCGGAAGGGCGTACGTGGAGGAGCCCTTTCCACCTTTATCTTCTCGGAATGATGATCAATTAAATCTGACGTCATTCATATAGTCTTCAAATCATTTTAAGTATTTTAAATTCACGGGCTGCTAATAAAATAAAAACCTACTTCGAACCGGTCAACCTCGAGCATTCATAATGTAATTAGAATTTATGTAAATGTTTCCTTCTTCCAAATTCATGAACAGAGGAGGCGAGATCTTCACTTCAATATTTCAAATCAAAAGGTAGGAAATTTATCATAATAACTGAATTTTTTTTAATGTTTTTCATAAATTTGTTTCCATATATGTTTTTCTCTCCCGTCCGAATTAAATTATGTAGCGTAAATTTGTTCTCTCTCGTATGGTTTGATCACTGGAAATACAACACGTTTTCTCAAAGAACTTCGGGTTGCTTTGCGTCACAATGTGGGTACTAGACGACATCACGAGCCAATTTTATAGATAATTACGTATAAGTATACATTTTAATAGATTAGGTTAAACGACATCATGAGCCATTTTCATAGATAATTACGTGTAAATATACATTTTAATAGATTAGGTTAAACGACATCACGAGCCATTATATAGTATCAGCGTCTAGAATGATATTTACGTAAACATATTAGAGTCCTGATATTAATTAAAAATCGATAAACTACATTACGAAGGTGTCGCGATGTTAGGGAACAATTCTATACAAGTCCTATAAATGAGTAAAAGTAGATTTTATTATTATCTTGTTTTGTAATAATGTTGATTTATAACGTTGTTTCGTGCCACATGAGTAAAAATTTGAGTTTCCATAGATTGTTTAACTATAAAGCACAAATTAAAAAATAATGTTTTTTATTTATTATTTATACAGATAAAATACTTATTTTCATTGTGTGCTGTACATTGTGAATACTTGTAAGATGGTCTTTATACCATGAAATAATCATGTGTAATCTGATTTTTATATGTACTGATAGATTCCCATGAATAAATAAAATGAAATAAAATACAATGTGTTCATCTATCTATCCGTAACACGTTGGAATAACATCAACACTGATGATGAATATCTCTTAATAAGGCCCGGGCGCCCGAGTGTGCCACGTCAATCGCGGCGCGGGTATCCAAGAGTAGGTAGTTATTAATTTATATTATTTCCCATGATTTTTCACAGGTTTATGACTAGTAATATAGAAAGGGAGGCGGTGAACTTTAAAATGAAATAAAACATAGAACAATGTTTTTAAAATCCTAGAAATTACCGGCGGAATCATCCGCCTTCCAGGAGCACTCCTGCTTTATATGAGTGTCGATATCAGTGTAAGGCGCTTCACCGCCTGCTCCTTCATCGCCGCTCTCCACTGGAGACCCTGGCTCGGCCTTGAAGGCCGCAATATCACGGTCCATGCTTCTAGTGCTCGCAGCGAGCAATAGAAACGATTTATGACAAATGCGGTTGTCCATAGAAACCTGATGGACCATAGACCATTTACATTTTTTTGCTGTTCTTTGCTGCAAAGTATGTTTTGGGTCCTACTTTTGAAGATTTAGACCGGCGCGCGGAGTCACACTGCGCGGATCACGTCAAAGAGACAAAGCAAACTGATCGACTGATGAAAATAAATAATAATATAGATGTTATTTAACCCTAGAAGCCCTATCATATTTGTTCATCTATAAATCATACGTAAAAATGACGTCCAAGATTAAAAATATGTGTAATTCAATGTATTTGCAATATCTACTACTTTTTTAGGTTTATATAAATGTGACTAATGGAACGAAAAAGTTAAAATCGAAAAAATCTGTTAAACACAAAAAAGGTATCAAAATTGAGTTCCTCGCGTCATTTTTCTAATACTAAAAAAATTTTCAATTGAGCATTGACCTTTCTTTCGTGTGCTCACGATATCCGACGGATTTAAGTCTTTCGGAATCGAGTTCAGATTTGTTCCGAAATTCGATGTAGCCGCAGAACCAGTGCAAGCCCTTTCCGAATCACTCGATATCCAACACGCGCGGCTCTGCATTCAAGAAACAAGGAGAAACTGTAAGTACAACATCAACTGTGTACGCAGCTGGTTGTTGGAATGCATACATTTCGAGTGTCTAGATCACACGCTTCATCGGCGGAGATTACGAAGGCAACTTTCTCTATATTATCCCGCCCCGCGTACGTTGGTGGCGATCCCGTTCGCCACCGTACAACATCACTTATGACTTGGTCTGGAGTCACGCAGTCTTCCCTTTCTGAGGGCATCTCTTCGGAAGAGAAATCATCATCATTATCTAAAATGGATCCCATATATTCCACATTCGTCTGTCGAGAGGACGCTATCTTGTCCTTGCGCCTAAAAATAAAGTTAAGTATTAGAAATAAAACAAAATACAAAGTCAAACCTATAAAATAATCTCATAGTTAAATCATAAAACGAATGCAAAACGCTTAAACATATACGTAACATTAAGAATGTTTTTAGGTTTTCACCGGTCACTCAGAATCTTCTGGTATGTGTCTTCTGGGTTATTATGTCGTGTGTTTAGGACCTTTCTGGCCAACGTTTCGGATTGCATTGCAGGGTCCATCATCAGTAGAGGTGGGTAGTTCACGAATGAACGGGTGTAAATGATCGGGTCAGTTAAACTGAACTAGAGATACATATCCCAATTCCAACCCAATCTATTTCGCGCGAGCTTGAGGTGCGGTGCAAGGTGCGATTGAATGATAGAGATCCAAAATATCTCGAGAGATGAACAAGATACGACCGATGACAAATTACAAGGCCTCAACTGAGTCACGTGTTTGTTTTAATAACCAGTATAAAAGGGTCTTGGTGGTTATAATATCATTACAATATTTGAGAAGATATGTTTTTGAGTATTTATTTTGTTGGTATGTTTAGTTTTTCGATGTGCGCCTAGCTGTTTGTGTTCATTATGCTATCAGTTCAAAAACAATGAGAATCAATGCAAATTTATTAATTATTTTTTATATGTGAGATAACCAAAGAAAAAATGAGACAACCCATCATCCTTGTGAAATCAGTTTCAAACTCTAGCTCGAAACTGTACTTTTTGACTAAAATATTATCATCAATTTTATTTACAAAACTTATCGTAAATTCTATTTTCTTATAAAAAATATTTTATAACCAGTTACAAAAACACACAGCCGCCGACGTGACACGTTCGCGAGTAGGTACCTACGTGACTGAATCTCCGAAAAATTTTTTTGTCGCACGTTACCAAACAAGCAACGAATGCAACGCTGTACAGCTGTCTCCCTCGTTCGCATCTGTGGATAGGGCATTGCGTAGCCCCATCGTAGCATTAGTTAGAGTGAAACAAATAATAGTCACAATAACCTAAAGATAAGACACATGATACTGAATGAAATGTATGTACCGCGCGAAAATAGGTGGACCGAAAACATATTTTTAAATTATATATAAATAGATCACTTGTCTAAGACCACTAATGAGTTTAAGACTACACGACTAGTTTCGACAACTACCGATGTTGTCATCAACGGGTGATGATATAAACTGAAGCATAAGAGTAAAATTAATTATCTAAGATACTGATAGAGGTGGGTGGAGTTATGTTTGGGGGGAGGGGGTTAGCTGAGGGTGGGGTTTGAGTTAACGGGAATAAAGTAAGGAGAGGTGAAGAATTTTGAAATATTATGTTATTGATTAGAGTTTTATTAGAATTTAAATTTTTTGTACTTCTAAATTTTCGAGATTGTTCATTATTTGGCCTTTATATTTAACAGGGTGGAATAGTTTAAGTGTATGGGAATGGAAACAATGATTGGTGTTAATAATGTGGCTAGCAAATTCTGAAAAATAATTACCAACAAGACCGCGACGGTGTTCTTTTATTATAATTTTAAGATTCCTTGCGGTTTGACCGATGTATTTCATATTGCAGTCACCACATGTGATTTCATATACTCCGCTTTTTTCTAAAAAGTTTATTTTTGATTTTGAGTTATCTAAAATTTTTCCTAAATTGTTGTTGGTGTAATATGCGGGTTGTGTATGAGAAGGTAAGATGCGGGAGATTTTCTGGGTTGGCGACCCTGTGTATAGATAATTAATTTTATTTTTATGTTTCAGTTTATATCATCACCCGTTGATTACAACATCGATAGTTGTCGAAACTAGTCGTGTAGTCTTAAACTCATTAGTGGTCTTAGACAAGTGATCTATTTATATATAATTATTATGTCATTCCACAAAGTTAACGCCAATTCCATAAATAATATAACATATTTTTAAATATCAAACGCTTAGAAATTTGGAAAAAAAATGTAAAAAATTCTTCACAATTTCCGTTAGGATTACAAAAAATAAGAAAGAAATTGTTGGCAAAATTATTTAGTTATCGATTTTAAAGCGATCTTTGGGGGATAGACGTACCCCTGTTCGGCACGGCAATGTTAACAAGCTCGTCATGGTTTACCGGTCCGCCTTGGCTTCGCAATTCAGTAAATTGGCATTTGGCGTCGAGCATCGTTTCGAAAGTCAATAAACTGAAATAAAATCCTCAAATACAACATTTTTATTGTGTGATTAATCCTTCTTCACCTATTGCGAAGTATTTATCATTGTCGAATGTATAGATTTAAAAAAAAAAATTGTTGAAAATGAACCGTCTACTTGGCGTTTCCAAGACTCCGAATCTAATCAAATGGTAACCGCTACATACTACTCAAGAGATGAGTGACTCGCACATAAAAATCACCATCTCAAATCATCTTTTAAGGTCCAGTAAAATGTATTCTCCCAATATCTAAAGGTGTCTTTCGTCGAAGTATGCCCTACTGTCAGGTTACGCCACGCCAACAATTTTTATTGTAGTCCATCAACTGGAACTCATCCCACAATCATGTTGACGGTGTGCATATTTAAAAAATAAAATATTATAAGATAAATTCTCAACTCATTTAGCAAAAATTAATATGACTAAAATAAAACTGCATTTTTCACGTAATTAAAATGTATATTTAAAACTTATTTACACACCATACATATCGACCGTTTTTAATTACCTGCGGAACTAAATATAATAATATGTACAACAATATTCAATGTTATTAAGCTCAGAGCAAAATCGTCACATTTAAAGTAATATTAACCGACGAAGTTCGCAGGCGGACAATGTCCGATAAAATTTGTAATTTTTTCAGAATTAACTGCACAGGAGCTGGGTTGGAGGAGGACGACACTGATTGTAACTCGGCAGTAGCTGCTACTGCACACACTTTTCTGACATTGGTCGTTAGCAGACGCGCGGCATATCAGAGTATATTTTACAATTTTCTATACATTTGAGAAGCAAATAACTCTTTCGACAGCGTGTAGAACCCATCCCGGGAGTCAAAGAGTTCTAGTATTTTTTTATTTTCACAGCAACCCCAGAGGAGTCTTTGCTACTTCAGGTATGGTAGCTAATAACTTGCTGATCATACTCGTAAGTACGCTACAAAATTATGAATACATGTCCGAGCACGCTCTTGGACTGTGGCCGCTTGGATTATTTTCGGTGTCTCTTGTAGGACTCCTTTTCGCACTGTCTTCATAATCTCCTCATTCGTAATTCAATCGCACCAGCTTATTTATATGATTTTTGAGAATTTTTTTCTGGATATTTTGTTATTTATAAAGAAACACAGAAGCACTTATTATTACATAGATAACTAAGGATCTCTATGTCCGACTTCTGATAACAAGTATAATTATAATGAGAGCACGAGAAGGTATATTCATCCAGAATGTCAGAGCCGGTTCATTTTTAAAACAGAAATATGATACAATTAACAACAGCATTTAGAGGAGGAGAACGGTTTCTCTCAACTATGTTTGAACATGTGTCCCTTCAAGCTTGATTTGTGAGAGCAGGAATAATTACACTGATCACAAGAATAATATTTTTGCCCGGTGTGTGTTCGCTCGTGGCGTATTAAAATATATTTCCACGAACAAGTATAATTACATTGAGAACAGGAGAAAGGTTTATCTCCGCTGTGTGTAACAAGGTGTTTCTTTAATTTTGATACCTGAGAGAAAGTGTAATCACAGTGAGGGCACGAGAAAGATTTCTCTCCAGAGTGTGTAACAGAATGATCCTTTAAGGTTCGTAGCGAAGTACAGGTGAAATGACATTGAGAGCACGAAAAAGGTTTATATCCAGAGTGTTTTAGATCGTGCTTTTTCAAATCTGATTTAGACATACAAGTATAACTACACTGAGTGCATGAAATAAGTTTCTTTTTTGTATGTTTTCTTTCATGGGTTTTCAATGTAGATTTCTGCGAACAAGTGTAATTACACTGAGAACATGAGAATGGTTTTTCTCCACTATGTAAGAGAAGATGTCGCTTTAAATTTCCTATCTGAGAGCAAGTGTAATTACATTGAGAGCATGAGAAAGGTTTTTCTCCAGTGTGTGTACGAGAATGATTCTTTAAAGTTTGTAGTTGAGAACAAGTATAATTACATTGAGAGCACGAGTAAGGTTTATATCCTGAGTGTGTCAGATCGTGCATTTTCAAATCTGATTTAGTCTTACAAGTATAACTACACTGAGAGCATGAAAAAGGTTTCTCTTCAGAGTGTACAAGCTCATGTCTGTTTAAATGTGCTTTTTGCCTAGCAGTATAACTACACTGAGAGCAGGAGAAAGGTTTCTCTCCGGTGTGATTTCGAGTATGATTCTTTAAGATTTGTCGTGTTGAACAAGTGTAATTACATTGTGAGCAAGAGAAAGGTTTATCTCCAATGTGTTTATACATATGTATTCTCAACCTTGGTTTGTGAGAACAAGAATAATTACAATGAGCACAAGAAAAACGTTTTTCACCAGTATGTATTCGCTCGTGACTTTTCAAGCTATATTTCTGCGAACAGGTATAATTGCATTGAGAGCAAGAGAAAGGTTTTTCACCACTGTGCGTAAGAAGATGTCTCTTTAAGCCTGATAACTGAGAGCAAGCATAGTTACACTGAGAGCAAGAGTAAGGTTTCTCTCCAGAGTGCGTACGAGAATGAATCTTTAACTTTTGTGGTGTAGAACAAATGTAATTACATTGTGAGCACGAGAAAGGTTTATATCCTGAGTGTGTCAGATCGTGCATTTTTAAATCTGATTTAGTCTTACAAGTATAAATACATCGACTGCATGAATAAGGTTTCTCTTCAGAGTGTACAAGCTCATGTCTGTTTAAATGTGCTTTTTGCCTAGCAGTATAACTACATTGAGAGCAGGAGAAAGGTTTCTCTCCGGTGTGATTTCGAGTATGATTCTTTAAGATTTGTCGTGTTGAACAAGTGTAATTACATTGTGAGCAAGAGAAAGGTTTATCTCCAATGTGTTTATACATGTGTATTCTCAACCTTGGTTTGTGAGAACAAGAATAATTACAATGAGCACAAGAAAAACGTTTTTCACCAGTATGTATTCGCTCGTGACTTTTCAAGCTATATTTCTGCGAACAGGTATAATTGCATTGCGAGCAAAAGTAAGGTTTTTCACCACTGTGCGTAAGAAGGTGTCTCTTTAAGCCTGATAACTGAGAGCAAGCATAGTTACATTGAGAGCAAGAGTAAGGTTTCTCTCCTGAGTGTGTACGAGAATGAATCTTTAACTTTTGTGGTGTAGCACAAATATAATTACATTGTGAGCACGAGAAAGGTTTATATCCTGAGTGTGTCAGATTATGCATTTTTAAATCTGATTTAGACTTACAACTATAACTACATTGAGAGCATGAAAAAGGTTTCTCTTCAGAGTGTACAAGCTCATGTCTGTTTAAATGTGCTTTTTGCCTAGCAGTATAATTACATTTAGAGCAGGAGAATGGTTTCTCTCCGGTGTGTTTCTTTAAGGTTTGTGGTTTTCGGGATTTTTTAATACTGCAGTCCGAATGTTTCCTTAAGTCTTTCGTTTTATCGGGAGAACCTGGAAAATAAATAAATTATAAAACAAATCAAAATGCTCACTTAAAACTAATCAGTAAACTTTTTAATATTTTTTCTTTCAAAAATCCTTGTTACACAAAAAAAATCAATTGTTTTTACATCACTGGTTTTTCAAATATTATTGTTTAATAATATTTTTTTAAACAACTTATTACTATATATTCGTCAACTGGTTTCGATTAGTCTCAACCTTCATCAGAACAATATAATATAGACTAATTTACGTACAAACATTTACATAGAGAAAGAAAATTAGAAAGGGACAGAATGTCAACTAGGTGGGGGGAGAAAAGGGGAGCGAAGAGAGAGGCAACAACTTTAAAATCAGTCTATTAGATTTATTTCTTTATTGATCATTTGGCTATTACTATTGTTAGCTTCATGAATTTCTAATGCTCCCTGATTGTTAAGGAGCATGTGTATTGTGCAATGTGTATGCTATACATCGGTTGACTATATGGTTATCCTATTAAATATTTGCGCATGTGAAATTTTTTAAACAATTTTATTTAAAGCGAATTAACATAAAATAATTACTTTTGAATTCAATCCTTGGTTATAGTCATCTAATAGAGATGGCGGTCGTGTCGGACGAGACAGAATAATGCTCCGATTAATGCGACTATATTTATCAATTCTCAATTATTAACATCACATTCTCAATACCAAAGCTATTTTAAGGCCATCGAAGCAAGAAAAACTTTTTTTTTCCTTTCAAAAGCTTAGAAATCACAAATTCAAAGAGAGATAGAAACAATGCATGCTAACGATGATTAAAAAAGTTACACCCGTTGTCTTGCGGATCCCTGGTAAGCATTTTTATACGTTTAGACATTTGACTTGGACTTATTACCAATCTTTTAAAGATTAAATATACTCGATATGGCTGAGTGTCCTAATTTCTAATTCCTAATTTAAAATTAAACAGAAATGTCTCGCAAAGAAGTATTGGAGAAGAAATTACACTTTTAAGTTTTGTAAATTTCACCGAACATTTTGACATGTGAGTCACTTAAGGACCATACTAAAGACAAAGCACAAAGCACAAACAAAGAAAAAATATTTAGCAATAATAAAGTCGTTATATTAATGGTAACACCAAACATTCACGCAACAGAAATAATTATAGTTATGAATTGTAATGTTTTACAAAAAATAATTTATTCAAAACAGAAAAAATCTAAAACTCATCCGAATCATCGCAATATATAAATAAATCAATTTACCTAAACTGATCTTCCAAAAATAATCCTAACCCAAGCAAAATAAACCTCATTACCTAACCAATCCTAATTATATCTAACAAAATTTGTTAGTCTAAACATACCAAACGATACCTATTTACCAGATCTAAATTACTAATCAAACTTAACGTAACCCAAAAATACGTTTCGTAAATATATAAATACCATTTATATTAATTAAACCAAAAATAATCACAAAAAAACTATCAATTCATAACAAAAAAAACATTTCCACCAAAAATCAAACCTATTACCAAAATACAAAAAGTTCCTACGCTCAGTATTCGTTATATTTCTAAATTTCGCAAAAAGTTTCGATTCGTAAAGTACGTTCAGCATTCATTATATTGTCTATAAATAAAATGGTCGTCATATAAACATTCTATACGATTTGGACTTTATCCACAGATATTGCGTATTAAATGTCAAAAGTATGATGAAAATGCTGAAGTTTTAAAGTGAATACCTCTATTAATACCGAGTTGCGCGTCAATACTGTTATATTTTGAAAACAGGACACACATATACCGAGGAAACTTACTCTGGGAACAATCTGCCGCGAACTAATTGTGCCTGAATTATTCGAAAATACTCAATTAAAGATGTTCATTACGTGTCGCTTCGATCAATGATTTGCGCAAACTTAAGCTGTCTATGGATAGAGCATCTCAAATGTCAAAATAAGTTTCGAAAATTTTTATCAATAAATTGTTTTAATTTATCAATTATTTCAGTTTTTATACGAGGGCATTCAACTACGCCGTGATATATTCCCTTGAAAAGTTCGGAGTAACGACATGGTCATCATATATGCTTACCGGCGCGCTGATCGGCCCTTCTGGAGTACTCTGAGCACTCCTGCTTGATGTGAGGATAGGTTATGTCCACAGTGTAGAGCCCTCCTTCGCCGCTTCCAGCTGCAGACCCTGGCTCGGGCTTGACGGCAGCAATATCTGGAGCGGCGCCGTCCATGCTGCTACTACCGGCTGCTGCGTCAGAAAGCATATTTTAGAAATACTGAAATCTCTTCACAAAATAATATCTGCAAGGTCTACTAACCATATCGACAATAATTAACAGCAGATGGGTATTCGCGAAAAGTAATACCATTATTTAATTACCCGGAATATTAATCAGGGAAACAATTACGAATACTCAATTATACCGAAAAAAGTGATTAATTATTATTAGAAATCCAACGCCCTATTCTGCAATCCACCCACAATTACTTACCGGCGGGATCATAGCCCTTCCTGGAGCACTCCTGCTTTATATTAATGAAGACAACAGTGTAAGGCGCTTCACCGCCTGCTCCTTCATCGCCGCTCCCGGCTGCAGACCCTGGCTCGGGCTTGACGGCAGAAATATCTGGGGCGGCGCTGTCCATGCTGCTACTGTCGGCTGCTGTGTCAAAAAGAATATTTTAGAAATACTGAAATCTCTTCGCAAAATGATATCTGCAAGTTCTACTGAGCATATCGACAATAAATTATGATGCCATAACTTAATTGACATATACCCGGAATATTAATCAGGAATAATTACTTACCGGCGGGCTCATCGGCCTTCCTGGAGCACTCCTGCTTTATATGAGTTACGATATCAGTGTAAGGCGCTTCACCGCCTGCTGCTTCATCGCCGCTCTCCACTGGAGACCCTGGCTCGGCCTTAAAGGCCACAATCTCTGGAGAAGCGCGATCCATCCTTCTAGATCTTGCTGCGAGCAAGTGGGATGATTCACTATTAACCTCAAAATGGGGTTGTCCATAAAAACAAGGTTGACCATAGACGAATTATACTTTTATATGAAGGCTCGTCCATAGATAACATAATAATAGGCTCGTCCTTTTATTTATAAAGAAAAAGGGGCAACATCTTAATGTATTGCTATTAATATTTGGCATCAACAGGAAAATATTATTCTATTCGACACGTATTATGACGTATTTCAAGATTACACAGTCAAAATTGACCACGAAAGATTAATATTATGGGCTTGATGTACCGGAATATGACGCGAACCAGGTTATTAATTTTGTCCTAGGGCAATACCGAAATCAAAGCGCCCATGTTTCGAAGATCACGCGCCATGTGGTCACAGCCCCGGCATGTTCGATCTTTTGTTCGAGGACGAAATATGTGACCTATTGTTCAAAAAAAATAACATTGCGACGGACGATCGTCTTAGGATAGCCCGCCATAAAACATATGAAACAATGAATTAGAAAGTTAGGGTTGCCGAGGGCGTTGGGCATCGCCAAGACATTAATAGTGCACGGCCTTTTGTTAGGATGGGCAATACGTTCGCAACCTTTTGTTCTTAAGTAACATCTTGGAAGGGTAAAAACGGTAAACCTTTTCTTGCAGCGGGACGTATATCTCTAACCCCGATTAAACAATAGAAAGAACATCTTGGCCAAATGCGAACACATGGGACAACGGTTTAGAAAGCTGCGTTTGTTAGAGAAGTCGCCATTGTTTTGGGAAAGACATTTTTTTTAGAAAAACAAGATAATAATTCCGAAAGTCGTCGCAGTAAACTTACTATTGTCCTCGACAGACAATAGAGATGTTTTAGAAAGCGCTGACATACCGATCCCCACATGGCGACGCTATCCGCGAGATGTAGGATCGTATAATTATTAATATAAGGGCGCGAAGATCCCGCAACGCACGACCAGGCGGTCATTATCAATAAAGATAACAGGGGTCAATCAATTAAGAAGGTAGAGGCCGAATTAGAAATTGAGGCAAAGTGGTGAATCATAATATCAATGTAATATGTACCTAATTAATGAGCAACTGATATGTTTAAATTAAGTAAGGTA
Source organism: Agrypnia vestita (assembly GCA_016648135.1). Taxonomy (NCBI): domain Eukaryota; kingdom Metazoa; phylum Arthropoda; class Insecta; order Trichoptera; family Phryganeidae; genus Agrypnia; species Agrypnia vestita. Next base: position 5,863 of record JADDOH010011419.1, on the reverse strand, counting down.
ATGATTGTTTAGGTAACCCAGGCCACCTCTGCAGGTGGATGTTACTCGTTTTATACGTAGTTTCCTCATTTATTCTGTATTCTATTGTTAAGTATCGAAATGAACGGGACATTGCAATTTGAAATAATAACGAGATCATCCCGAATTAATCTAACTTGTAGCAAATAATAGAAAATGTATTGATCGTAACAAAAGGAAAAAATTTGATTGTATTATTGCCGACGATGTTTGATATTGATGTAATATATAATATATAACGTAATAGAATATTATCTCGTGAAAAGATGTAACACGGTTGAAGAGATATAAGATTCCGACTTTTTAGTTTTTGAAATCTGTCTGCAGAATGAATTTTAGCACACGGGGTTGAAACAAAATAGTTTAATTAATTGCAAATAAGTAAATGCCGTGTTGGAATAAACATTAATATTACTTTAGATCGAGGCTTTCATGTCTTATGTTTTCATGTATTACACCTAGTTGAATAATGTTAATTTGTGAGTTTTAATTATTTTTAAGAATAATGTTAATTTGTCATTAGTTATTTAAGCTCCCAATATTGTGTTTTTTTTATACAAATTTGTAGGTTGTAGGTATATAACCTATCTGTAAACATGCAATTATTGTTTTGATTACTCGTTTAAGCAATATAATTTGTCGGTCTATTTTTAAAATAGTTGTTTTAATCTAGTAATAATAAAGCTCAAAATAATTCTTGTTTGGAAAATTTTCAATTGTCTGCCGGGTGGAATGTGGCTTATATAATTTTTTAGTGTTCTCTATTTTTATTCTTTTCCTATATTCTTATACCAGGGGTGGAAGAAAGCTGATTTGATAAGATAATGATTAGTATAATGAAAGTCCTAAAAAAACGTTTTGCATTCAATCCAGCCTACATATTGAAGTAAGAATTTTCATTATTTAGGTGTAAATAATGTTACATTAATTAATTTACGCCAAGTTTTCTTAATTTTTCTTCTAGTAATAAGGTTTAACATAATTTCTTGAAAAAAAAAGTGTTTATCGAATTTGATTATGTTAGTATATGTAAGCATTCCTTTCGGGAAAGTGGCGTTGATGCAAATTCATGTACTTTGTAATCCCAAAAGAAATTACAAAGATGTATACAGAACATTAACATTAGGGGACCCGCTTGAAGCATGTATCCCATGTAAATAAGTTTTTATGTTAATTGATTCACTAAGAAATGCCACGATGTCTGTATAATTTTAGCCCTTTGTTTTGTATCTCTATGTCACATATTGACAATTATGTTTGGTCCAACTAAGAAGTACGATAGCTTGTTTTATTTAAGCTAAAATTAAAAATAAAACTAAGTATCAAGTACATGTTGTCATTGTTAAAGAAAAAAAATTAAAAAGAAAAAGAAAGGAAGAGAATATGCGGAGTGGTAAATTTTAAATGTAAATGATAAGGATTGACCTGTAATGATGTAATGTATAAATAACGTTAAATCAATGTTAATGATAAGGATTGACCTATAACGATGTAATGAATAAATAATGTTAAATATTGAGAGGCCTACTGTAAGGATCAAACCGACGACTTAATGATAAGATTAATATTGTAATGCATACTCAAGGAATTTTACTGTGATCTAATGAAACCCTGCGTCAATCCCATGTAATTAGTCAATAATGGTAGAAATAACTGCTCGATAAAAATATGTCTGGCGTGTCGATTTAATTAAGTATGTATATGTAAGCAGTTTTATTTTTGGGTAATGTTGGGTAAAGTGTTGATGCGGATTTGTGTTTTCAATTTTCCGCCTTTGCCAATTTGTACTGTAGTATTTTCCTTAAGTTTAATTCATTTTGCAATGTGTTTTGGTGACGGGATAGGGATATGAACAGTGAACAAAGCGTTCGTGAAATAACAAAGTGTTTAGGCCTACATACCAGAAAAGCATCGAGATTAGCCGCAAACTGGGAGAACAATAGGGGGCGTAACATATGCGACGCCGGGTCCCGTAACCAGTAACGTCCATCGGGGCCTGGGATGGACCCAGAGGAAGCCAATGGACGACGAGGGTGGATCAAGAGCGGCCCGACCGGGAGACGGTCTACATCATCCGGACCAATAGGGAGCTAAGGGATGCCCCCTTTCCACCGTCGGTCACGCCTCAGGCCGGCGAGAAGAGAATATACGGCGAAGCCAGCCGCCGAGAAACCAGTTGAAGTTGGAGTAGAGTTGAGTTGAAGTTGGAGTTAGGAGTTGAAGTTAGAAGCTGAAGGTGGAGAGACCAGGAACTCTAGCCTGACCCGTAAAATCGGTCCGGCCGAATACCCTGGTAACTCTCGAAGAAAGTAATTCCGAACGGTAGCGACCACCGAATCGGCATCGCGACGCCAGAAACGACGTATCAGAAACCGCGACGCACAGTGTACCGCCGCGACGCCCAGTGACAAAAGAAGCGACGTCTCGCTACCGACCGCCACGACGCCGACGTCAGAAGCCGCCGACGTAGCCTGCACAGTCAGAGGACGACGCCGACGCCAGAAGCCGCCGCCCACCACGAAGCAGCACGAAGAAGACACCTGCCGAACTCTCCGAAACAGGTTACCCCGATCTAAAGACTTTTTCTCCGCCCACCTGGTTCTACCGAAGTGTTAATTTAATCTCGTCACCATTCATTTTAGCAGTAAGATCAGATTTTTTATGTGTTTTGCCTTTTTCTTTCTTTGTTTATAATTTTGTCCTCTCCCTCTAAATTAGGGTTCATGTAATTTTTAATTTAGTAACCACTTTGCTGCGTCGTATGTAAGTTAGGATTAATGTTTCATGTAATTTAATTTGCTACAGTGCCCAATATAGAGACTTGTAAAATTGTTTCGATTTCATTATTTTTCTATCCCTTCACCCGCCTCGAGATATCAGTGTCTTAGTCAGTCACCTGACGTGTTGATTGTACCTAGGGGAGGGCGTAACCGCCGGCATACGTAGATCTGAGATCTCCCGGCCGGTTTACCACACCGTGATTTAATATCACCTCTGACCCTTCTGACCTTACCCCCCCTTCCCCGGTATATCAGGCTCCTATATAAATAATTCGTCGACTTCGTGTAACGTCCGTACCTTCTTGAAAGATTTTTTTTACCTTTTTTTATATAAATAAAAACTTATTCTTTATAAACCGACATTTAAAAGTACCGTTATTATTGACCGGTTACAAATCAGATAAAATCACCACCGTGGAGGATTAATTCCCATAGAATCGACGGCGAACGTGACGCGGATCCACATTCCAATAATTGCTTTGACAGATGGTCCCTTCACTACACAGGATTTGCCCGGCCACCGTAATACAAATAAATAAGTCGGGGAACTGATTTTAAAATAAATTAAAATGGGGTTTTCAGAGATAATATTTTGTTGATACGTGCAAGGAATAATAGGATTTTATGACCAGCAGAGCTTGTCGGCACCGCTTTTAACAATAGGAATGGGCCCGGACTTTGGGACATTTTAGAATTCCCGACGGCCGGGGTAATAAAACGGTTGCCGACACAGAAAAATATTTTTAAATTATCAGTTAATTGGTTTACAAAGGTTTTTTTTCTGGAACCGGCGATATAATAATATTTCTGAATAAATCGTCCCAAGGGAATGGGGAGAAAATCCCATCTGTTAACAAGCAGCTGGCAGGAACAGAGAAAAGATTACGCCTAGGCGTTTAAAATCTATTACTAAATTCCCAAATTATTTATCACTAATAGGGAAGAGAGTTGTCGGTTATATAATTAATGATAATTTAATAATTCAACGAACGCTTTTATGCCCCGGTATTATATATTATATATCGATAATATATTATGTATGATGTATAGGTAAATTAAACATTGAAAGCGAGAGCGAAAGTAATTTCGACGCCGCGATCCCAAAAAGCAATTAATTACGCGACGACAATAGGTACACGCAGACTTGATGTATCATTTAACACACACAAAAGAAAAAAGGAAACAAAGTCAATGGAAAGTAAGAAACCTATAAATTAATAAAATAAATACAAGATCGTATAAATATACTGTGTAGAATCAGGATTATTTTTTTGTATTAATATTCGTAATAGCTATTTTTTTTTTGCTTTTCTAATCAAAATTTATTGTAATGTGAAAATACATATAGGTGTATGATAGACGATGTAACTTGTAACTATGTAAAATAAAATGTAGGTATAATCTCTTTTATCTGTACCTAAAATATTGTGGCAAATGTTATTATTAATTATTATTGAATGACTCGTCAAAAAGCTTTTATTTTAAAATATATAATCAAGAGAAGAGTAAGATTTTAATCTACAAAAGGCTGAAAGATTTTTTTATCTGGAAACCGTGTAAAATGGAATTGCCAATTAATGAATACAAATTGGCGAAATGCCGGAATGGATTAATTTTGAATTGAAGAAAATAAACATATATCTATAGTTTTTTTTTGAGATGTATTTTTATATTAAGTCAAATGTGGTTTATTCTATGCGTGCCGTAATGATTTTTGGTAAACAGTTAAATTTATACCTACTGTATGTTCAATAATTATAATTAATCGTTAGAGTGATATAAGTTTGTAATAAGCGAGACTGTGTTATTTATCAGATTCTATGTGAATATTGAATTGTTTTGGGTTTAGGAAAAATATGCTAACTTATGTTTTATCGACGGATCCCTTTCCTACAGACATATAGAGGATATACCTAATTATTTTAAAAATCAATAACCTTCTTTTAGATCTCAAAAAGAGAAACGAATTTAATGAGATACTGACTCAGTGCTTTTAATTAATATGAATAGATTATTTGCTCAAATATGTGGAAAAATTGGACCGTATTCTCTTGTTTCAAATACTGCCTATTTAATATTATTAAGGTGTCAAAAAAAAATGATTTGTGATTTGTACCTGTTAGTTTTTTTTACTTTTGGTAACTTACGTTTTTTTCTATGTAATTGATGGTCCAGAAGAAATGAAATTAAAAGAAATTTAACTGGAATTTTAATTATAAAAAAAAAAAATTATACAATTTAATTATAAAGATAATTATTAAATTTAATTATAAAATTAATTATAAATTTAATTAAAAATTAATTATAAATTTAATTATAAATTTAATTATAAGTTTGATTATGAATTTGATTATAAATTTAATTATAAAAGAACTTAAAAATAAATTGAACTATACAAAAAAGGAGTAGTTACGGCTGGCGTAGGCACGGGAGCCGCTATAAATGAAAAATTGTGCATAAGACCGAGCTCTGCACATGGCCAGGAGACGGAAAGACTGAGGAAGCCGCCGGGGGCGTGGCCGAGGAGGAGATCGAGGGTGACGAAGCGCTGGTCCAACCAAAGAAGAGAGATCGGCACGGGAACCAATGACGGGACAGACGAAGAAGATTAACCCAATGGCGAACTTGGAGGGCGCTGCCCTGTAGACTCGAAGACCAACACCCCGTTCGAGCAGAGTATATGAGGGGGCAGCCGGCTTCAAGTGAATCAGTTGCGATCGGGGTTCGGAGGAAGCAAGTTGCGATCGAGATTCGGAGGAGTGCGAGTTGGTGGAAGTGAGTCACGCTTGAGGCTCGGAAGTGAATCAGTTGCGAATCGAGAGGAGATCCGAAGTACGGGTCGTAGTTACGGACGTGAAGCAGGAAAAGTGAGGTCACAGTCGAACCGAGATCGGGAGTCGAGAGGTGAAGCTGAAGTGAAATCGGGAGTGGAGAACGCCCAACGCCTTAAGTACTCTTTTTACGTATACAACAATCGAGATTTTTGCAGAGACATTTATTTTAATAGTGATTGTTTTCGCATAAGTTAGTTAATAAGTAGAATATAAATTTTTGTGCTTGCTTTT
>JADDOH010011418.1:0-36471 GCA_016648135.1 Agrypnia vestita | reverse complement strand
GGTTCCAACGTATACCTGTTTCTTTAAACAAAAATTATCTTAAAACAAAAACCTTAAAACAAAAATCGATTTTCGTTTTACTATTTAAAACGATCCGGTTTGCTTTATATTTTCGGATAATATTAAAAAATCATTTCTTTTCATTTAATACATGCTTTTTTTTATACGAAATTTTTTTTTTTGATTTTGTCCTAAGTAAAATTAATGTTTTAATACAGTAAAACGGGAAAAAATTGCTGACTCGACAGTATACGTAGATTCGATCGATATTTTTCTGCGGTTCTTGAACATTTTTGGGTTTTTCATCGTATTAACACATTTCATTCGGATTCTTTTGCGAGCTTATCTAACGTACAGCGGATAAAAAACAGGGTTTATCAAAAAAAAAAGATTTTCGTAAAATCGCCATATCTCAAAACCCGCCGAATATTTTTAATAAACATTTAAATATGTATTTTTATTGGACGTCCTTCCTAGAAATCTGTATCTTAAAACAAATAATTGAAAACAATCTTTTTATCTACCTTATTAAAGCCTTTTTTTTAAATATTGGAGGCAGTAAATACATTTTTTTCACATCCTCGTAAACTTTTGCACATATACAATTCCGAGCGATTAGTGTATGGGCGCCGATAACACGCATAGCCTTTGTTGTAATAAAATATGAGATTTTATTACTGTATTATAGTAATTTGACTTACACTATAAAATATGATACCTAAAGGAAATGATCTAATTAATCCCTTTCTTTTAACTCTTAGCGTCTGCTTGCTTGTCTGACGAAAAAACTTTGGATCGATTTTTAACCCTTTTTCCGTGATACAATCGAGCTGAAAATTTGCAAGCAGACTCGTGCTGACGATAAAAATTATCTCACAAATTTTCGTTAAAAAATTTAATAATTATAGTATAATTTTGGATTTTTCGAATTTTTTTATTAATCAATTTTGCGTAGGGTAATCGCTAAACCTGTTTCAACTAGGAAATGAGAATGGGAGTATAATAAAAACTTGGTTTACTTTTTATTACCTTTATTGCAATTACAAAAAGTTTACGAAAAGGTATAAAAACCGTCTCGCACAAAATGTGTTAAATTTATTAGTTAATTTAAAAAAATATATAATTAGACAACGTATGAGCTCTTGGAAACAAAGACATCAATTATAGTTTTAATGAAGCATGAATATAGTCTCAAAAACCCGTAAAGTTCATCGCAAGTTTAAGAGAAAAAAATAATTGAAGGAAATATTTTAAATTACAACTTATTAAAAAATACCCGTGCTGTAAGTGTCTCTCGCGAATAAGGCTGTTTATTTTACCTCTTCCAATTAAATTCCGCCGAGAAGCATCCTCGCAGCCTCCCCAGCATCCAATTAAAGCAGGCCCCGGCTCCTATTCGCTTATTACATCATTTTAATCTCGGAGGCAATTGCTAACAAACACGCAACATCCTTAGATTGTTACGTATTAAGAATTCTTCGGTAAAAACACATTTTCTATAAAAACAAAATGCAATTTGTTTAACCCCCAGCGTACTGTGATAACCTTACGTAGAAACTATGTTAATTCATGTTCCAGTAAAGAATTTATGATTTGTAAGCGTTTTTGTTTTAGGGGTCGTAAATTTTGTTTAAATGATAAATATTTATATTATATACTAACTAATTAACTTAGCATCACGCCGTTTCCCCGTGGGGATAGGCAGAGAGGATAGCCATACTCTTCTGTCCTGACATACGAATTTCGCTTCGTCTACATTCAAACATCTTCGCATGCGAACTCGACGGTTGTTCAGGCTTCTAACAGGACCATCTTCCAGTATCTGGATATTCTGGTCATGCCACGTCTTCCGTGGTCGCCCTCTCTTTCTGGCGCCGTCAACACTTGCATCATATATCTTTCTTACCATTCTTTCCTCCTTCATTCGCTTAACATGCCTAAACCACCTGAGCGACCCTATTTTTATTCTATGTATTATGCTACGATCAGCTTTACATTTATTCCTAATATCTTCATTCTTTACTCTATTATACATGGATTTGCTACACACACGTCTAAGGGACCTCATCTCCACTGCATTCAATCTACTTTCGTTCCTCTTCTGCCAGCTCCAGGCTTCACTTCCATACATTAGTGTCGTTAGTTATATTATATAATTATATTAATATTTATGTATAGTATTTAAACTGAAATATTGACATATATACTAAACCTTTACTCTTGAAAATTCACGGGACACTATAATAATTAATAACGACCCTTGCGTGTAACATGAGCCACGCGGTGATTGAGGTGTCACACTCAGGCACCCTGCTCTCATTAACGGTCATCATCAGTGTGGAGTGTGGATGTTGTAATACCAGCCTAACTCGAGCGAGTTACAGACAGACAGGCATTCTAAATGATGATCATAAATATCATTCGTAGTACCTACTCATTAACATGACCGACGATTTTATCGGATGCCTTTATTTACTTTAAGTAAATGTTCAATATAGTTTTAATTATTTTTAGTATAATTTTCTTTAAACAGTTAGTTTTGCATGAGCTCGCTCGAGGACGATTTTTTATTTACTTAAGAATTAGCCAAATCTAAACTCCATTCTATAAAAAATATCAATTTCAAATCAATACGGGATTAAAAATGTATACTAAATAATGGTGGTTATTATTTTTAAATTTATTTTTAGCGTTATTCATGGCGCGAATTTCTCGTTTCTTCAGCATCACGACTATGTTATGGTATTTTATTTCGAAGACATGTTTAAATTAATTACTTTTTTAAGTTGCGTTTAAATTTGATATTGAATTGATGCTACAATGAACGCCCAATTAAAACATTTTTATCACCCTTAGTCACAACATTAATTAATCACATCTGATTAAAAGGCGCTAACATTAATTTTCGATGTAATGTATAAGATCAATTTTTATTAGATCTATAACATTTATATATACAATTAGTTATTGTGTAATATGTATGTACATAGGGAACAGACGCTGTGTGTAGCCGCTCATTCTGAGTCAGACGCTACATGCCTATTGGCCCGCGAGACTTATTTTATTTCCCTCCTTCCCTGCATATCCGCCGAGTGTTCCCCTATCCGCCACCTGGGGACGCGTTCTATAGCGTGTAGCGGAAGAATTAGAAGAGGCATACATCCAGCAGTGGAGAAATGGCCGAGAAAGAAGAAAAAGAAGATATACGTATAACCTAAAGTATGGACTGGTGATTAGAACCTAGGTAAGTGATTTGTCTCTTCAACGTCTTATTCATACGCCGTCTTTGGTTACAAAATACCGAATTTTCAGAGAGAATAATATCTTGTATATGTGGGGTACAAAAGCAAAGGAAGCAATACGCAAAAAAAAATAAAAAAACATTTTGAATGCAGTCACCGAGGATTACTAATTGAAAATGTATTGAGTTCTAGATTTTATATATTTATCCCATCCAAAATCAAGTTACCTTTAAATTCATATCCTATGTTTCCTATAAAATCTCGAATTCAGTACATCAAAAATTAGTAATTCTCGATGACTACATTCAACTTTGCTTTTATACCCCACATATAATTTTGATCTAAAACGTGATTACCTAACTGGGAATTGAAAAAGTTGAATGAATTTGAACTTAGAGGATGGTTTAACATCACACTTATCCCGAGAAAGATGAAAGCTGCACATTGATACTATGTAGGACATAGGGGCGTGCAGTGGGAACACTTAAATCACAGCATGACTTTTACGTAACCAATTATTTGGAAAAAAAATTAGGAATACAACATATATTTCGTAATATATCTATCATAATTACTATCATAGTATTCATATTTTGATATACCATAATAATCTGTGGCATAAATATTTAATTTCTATTTTTTTTCCAAAATATACGTTTATAATAAAGTCATGCTGCAATGTTCCCACTGCACGCGCCTGGTAGGACATATAGTGAGAGTATGTGAAATCAGTAATCACAAATCAGCGCATAAGGATCTCTTACATAAGCCAAAAGGATAAAAATCAAGCGTAAATAAGACATGTGCTCAGCAGATGACTACATCGGCAAAGTCAAAGGATGGAAGTGTTCTGTAGTGACTGCGGTCATAGACCTTTGAAATCCATGGAACCCTTAAAGAAGAATGAGAAGTAGGTGGCACGATACCATGGGATGTTACGAACAATGGCGTGTTTTGTCTTTTAAAAAACATTTCATTCAAATTCGTTTCACAAACTAAAAAATATATATATAATAAAGGGAGCGTCCCTTCAATCCGTTGAAAAATGTTGGTCATTTCGAGATGGCTTCTCAAACTCTTAAATTCAATCCCGCCATGATTTACTTATCTTTGTATTTTATATTTCAAAGAACTCATTACGCCTGCGTGAGTGATAATTTTGTGATTTTTAAATTAGCATTATATCAAATGATTACCACCGACCAGGCCAGATGCAATCTAATCATTTTTTTAATTTTCGCCGGTGAAAATTAAAACAGTAAATAGTTTGCCACCATACCGTAAGGGTTGTCTTTATCTAAGAAACACAAAAAATAGGTAATATATATATATAAAACATTTGTGTATTTACAGCGAATGGCTTCGTGAAAAAACGTTTACCCAAATGGAGTTTACCCAAAGCTCAACTGCCAGTATCAACAACATCATAAGAGAGAATTTAGCACTAAAATTATAAATACAATGAAACAAAAAATTGACATTCGAAAGCGCAGAAGATGCTCTAGTTGACGGTGGAATGGTTGGATGGTACATATGTAGGAGGTATTTTAAGGTGAAGATGACCAGCGGAGAACAAATGGGAATATAGATATTTGAAAAGGCCAGGACCTTTACCGACTGTTAAGCCCTTTATAATGATAATGTGCATGAATTTACGAGGAAAGTAAAACATTTTTGTCACTTTTTTTCTGTAATTTATTTGGGCAAAGATGGGGGTTCAACATATACATTATTTTACACATTGTCACCCGCCTTGTCTATACATTTGATCCAGTCATCCAGCATATGCCTTCCGAGAAGAAGTTGTTCGGTTGTTCGCGAAGCCACTTTTGCACCTTTGCAGTAAGCTGTCTTGGTACCCATCACGAACAAACTTTACGGAAGCCATGTTCATCGTGAATGATTTGATGGGCAGAATCATAACTGACGTTTAAAGAAGACACTACTTCATCAATGGTAAGTCGCCTATTCGCTAGAACCACGCCTGGAACTTGCTGAATCTTGGCAGGCATCCTGCTCCCCTATAAACTCCTCGATCCACAAAAAAACACTTTAAAATTATAAAGCCCTGTCCTCATATTGTTAGTATCTTATATTCTCTAATCAGAGGATCATTGCTCGTTGTCCCTCTTTGGTGCAAACTGCTAGCGAAGCGGACATGTCACTTTAATAGCAAGAAAAAGACGCGATCGGGATAGAATTGCACACACTTGGCGAATGTTAAAATAATTTTTGAGTCACCCTCGTATATATAGAATGAAGAAAATCTGTAAGTCAATTTATGTCTTCCCTCGAATATCTACTAATTTTGAAATATATTTCGTCGGTGTATGTTAATCAATTCAGCATTTCACCCCAATAATTTAAGATGCCAGGATTGCACAATTGAGCAAAGGAACTGGTGTGCAGTTTGGCAAATGAATATCTGTAATGGGGTGGAGATATCTAGCTACAGCGATCTGTATAACGAAGTCAAAGAGCAGACAAACAAAGCGGTTATCTCCGGATGCTTGAGAGACACTGTATGGGCCAATAAGCTAGTGGAAAGCAAAGTCAGAATATATAAAACATGCATAAGACCTTTCATAACACATGGTATCGAAGCAAGAGCGGACACGGTGAGAACTAAACACAGAAACACCTCCACAGAACTACCGAGATGAAGACCCTAAAGCCCATTGCAAGCAAGACCATCAGAGACAGAGTACCTAATGCGGAAATCCGCAGAACCTGCGACATAGAAGACATTGTAAGATGGAGCAGGCAGAGAAGGCGTTTCTGGAGACGGACCATGTCGAGAGAATGGAGCAGACGTGACTTTCCAGAGCCGTGATGCGCGGGATTCCAGAGGGGCGCCACCAGGGAGACCACCAAAGATATATAAAGAGAACTGGACGTCCTCGTCACAAGAACAGGATCAAAGATATAACAAAAGAAGAAGAATATCTGTAATAAACAAAGAAAAAAAATATTGAAAAAAAAACTGAAAGTATGCGAACACATGTGTAGACGAAATTCAAAAAAGAGTTTAGTAGGTGAAGAATTATTCTAATCGGTTGGTAAATGAGGTTCTGGGTAGCATTAAACATTGGAAACCTTTGCTCTGGAGATTGTTACACAGAAATCACGTAATTCAAGGCTTGCGAAAAGGCTTTGGAAAAAGCTCCGCCCTCGGAGCGGCGAAACGTCCCGGGGCCAATTAACGCTCGAGTCGACCACCAGGGCGCAGGCGCACCTGCGAGCCCGTCTTTCCGGTTGCTGGGGGAACATCCTCTTTCTAATGGCATGACAAATATCCGCGTGTGAGATGAATCTTGTAATTATAACCTTGGAAGATGTGGCTATCCAGATATCGTAATACAAAATCTGGATAGTTCGGTAATAAAATAGCAAAAATGTACACAATTATCGTGAAAGATGATTTTCTTTCTAGTTCCGAAAATAGAACTTTTGTTTTATTTAATAAATTATTTTATGCAGTTCTGTATGAAGAAGTCCTTCAAAAGGTCTGAATTCAGTATTAAAATGTATGGAAATGGAAAAACACGGAATGGAAAGCAGAAAAAATAACGAACTGTCCGAATCCGAATGTTTACAATTGTCTACTACCTTTGTAAAATGTCTACAAACGACTAGTTCAGCCTAGGAGCGACGAGAACCTTATCCTTAACACTAGAATAATCTAGAAAGTTTGTAAATACCAGCATTTGGATATAAATATCGGTACTACGCCGCTGCGCGAAAGTGTCGTGTTTCGACATTCGTTCGGTGCGAAGTCGGCCACGAGTCGCGAGGCGGCGACCAGGATGGCTAGTCGCGAGATAATCGAAGCCATAAAAGAAGCGAAATGAACGAGCGGAGTACCAAAGTGGCGAAGTAAACCAGTGCGACTTCTATGTGCGAGAATTGAATGTTTTACGAGCGATAAATAAGTGTTTCCCGCGGTAATAAATGTTCATAGACGAAGAAATAGTGTAGATTAAAGAATAGTATTAAGTTTAATTCCTGTTAAGTGACTTTGTACATTGAATAATTTATTGATGAATAAATCGTTTATTAATTTATAGTGTTTTTATTCGCCTCCCTCCGTCACGATCCGTGATAGTATTTTCATAAAACCATTTCAGTGATTTGATTGTATGCTGTTTATTGTACACGGATGATGGTATTAATGGTAAATAGACCATAAGACCATAATATCATAAGATTATTCAGAAATTTGATTATATGCTGTTTACTACTGTATTACGATGAGAAAAAAATTGTAAGAAATATTACACCAGTGTTTATGGCGCCAGAAAGAGAGAGGGTGGTCGCGGAAAGCGTAGCATTACTAAATTAATCAGATACTGAAGGATGGTCCTGTTAGGAGTCTCATCAATTGTCGAGCTTGCATGTGAAGATGCATGAATATGGAAGAGGCAAGAGTTGTGTCAGGACAGAAGAGTGTGGCGCTTCATCCTTTATGCCCATCCCCGCGGGAAAACGGCGAAACCAAAATGATAAACGAACAAAGTAACAGAGAACCAATCCTTACCAAGCAATAGTTTGTCCATCAATTAGGTTAAACAACCACAACTAAGGAAGGGGTTTTTTATTACACTTTTTACACTTCTAATTCATGTAATAATGTAAAATATTTATGATGTTTATTACAATTAGGTAGTTAATAAAAGCGCCAAAGCAATTAGCGCTGATGCTCTTGTAGCAGTACCTAGACTAGGCGACCTAGCCGCATGTAGAGTACTCGGCATATCGTAGAATCTAAGGAATTGGATAAACAATCAACTCCTTAGCTGAATCAAGAAAATGACTTACAGAGACACGTGTTCAGCTGGGCTGGGCAGCATTTGGAAAACTAGTACTAACACCCTCAAAGTTAAGATACAATAATTTCTCAAATTAAATTCTACAATAGTTGGATGTTCCCAGTATTTTCCTACGGAGTCGAAGGCCTTACTATCTACCATACACAAATTAAAAATTGCCCAAACAATATTGTAAAGTACTACCTATTTTTGGAATATTTTTGAGAGATGCTTCATCTATAATGCCAGAGAAACCAAGGACAAAAAAGTGATGAATGGTGATGGAAAAAGGACACAGAGTTAAGGCCGCGACGAAGACAGACAGTGATTTAAGTTAATTAATAATCGAATTAACATTTCATTATACAGTAACAGTGCAGTGGACACACAGGCAAATGGGTAATTAGTAATCGTATTTACTAATTGATAATCTAGTAAATCTCTTTTTAATTGAGCTTAATTTCCGAAATTAAACCCCAGAAATTATAAAACTATTGCGAAAAAAATCACTTATTGAATGACATTACAGAAATAAATATTATATACATTGAAAAACATACTAAACCCATATTTTTTTATGAAAAAATTCAAATTCAAAGATATATTTTAGTAATATTTTTCAATTTTAATTTAACTTGATTAAAAATCACTTCATTCAGTGAGATTTCGAATATAATCCGTCCCTAGGCAGCGTCGCATTTTTGTTTCGCGTACATCGCCGAAAAGTATTTAACCCTTCGTACTCCAAACTATTTTTGGTATCCAGGGCATTTTATGCAAATTTAAGCAAAAAAGTTAGATTTATATACTATAAAAAATGTAAAAAATGTAAAGAATTCTACATTCATGATATCCACCTATTCACCCTGTTGCGAATCATCAGCAACTGAATCACTCTATTACGTGATGACTCAAGGATACCCAATTCTGGTTTTTAATGCCCCATGAAATCTGATTCGTCAGTAGAATTTGGAGTGTCAGCTGTTTCTGACAAATTTTCATAGCTTTGTCAGCATGTAGGATGTAGGTATATTAAAAAAAACCTCATCTTGTCCAACATCACTCAAACAAACTAAAAAACAAAATCACTCTCACTTAGTTCCAAATTCGTATCCTATCTCTATTATTATGTCACAAAATTATAAACTGATTTATTTTAGGCGCAATTGAAAATGCAAGATAAATATTAGATAGGACCTTTTTTGAGATTTTAAAAAATACATCTTTTTTTGCGGCGACATATAGGACTTACAAAATAATTAACTATGGTGAAATATTATTGCTAACGCAGTGTAAAAGGTTAAACCATGTTTAAAAATGTCTCATTGAGTTATGTACCTACTGTGGTTAACATCATCCAATTTTTTTGGTTATTTCAACGTTTACAAATAGATTTTAAAGAAATATTGGACATGAAAACAAATTAGCAGGAAGCGATGAACAACAAAATACAAAGATTACATAATTGTAACCCTAGTTATTATTCGATATGTAAAAAAATAATTAAAATGAGCATGTAATAATTTAACAAATTCAAAATCTAGCGAAGTCAATATCAACTATTCCAGAGGAGATACCTACAACATCGTACAGAAAAATCCATTTGTATTAAAATATAATTTTTAATGAAGGTGTTATATTAAAAAATGTAGTATTGTTAAGGTTGTTCACCTCTTATACAAAATCTTAGTAATAACAATAATCAATAAAGGGCACAGTGTTGGTAGTGTAATTTTAGTTTTAATTTTAGCCTTACAATATTTCAATTTTCAAATGTCTGACTGTAGAAAATTTTCTTCTATTTGATAAATTTGTATCTACATACTCCATAACAAAAATATCAAATGTTGAGACTTCACTCTATTGTTATTAGTCAGTTTTCTTTCAAATTACCCTACGAGTAACTTGGGGAAACAATACATAAGATTGTAATATTTTGTATGATTCATACATCCTTGTAAATGCTAAGCTGCTTGGTGTTCATTCAGATATTACATGCTAGAATATTTGAAAACCTCTGGTCATGAAAATATAATCGTGCATACGTGGAAAATTATTGTTGTTTGTATTTATCATTAACAGAAACAATTAAGATAAGTATTATTACCGTTATCAATAATTAGGCAGCTACTCACCATACTCTTCGTCGTCGGCCGATGTGTGAGTCAGGAAGAGAATTACAGCCAATATTGATAAGATGGCGCCACGACCAAACGACGCCATTTTGATTAACTTCCGTGTTTCCCGCGCTCGAGGGACGCCACCAGGTTAGCGCCCGACTTTTACAGAAACATTGGGGATTTGTCTGAAAATAAAAATTAAATTTAAGTCATAAATTCATTCAACTAGCATTACATTCAAAATACAGTAAGTCGTATACTTATAAACGAGTTCCATTACGAGAGCTAGATCGTAAGTTGAATTTGTTCGTCGTAAGTCGAACAAAATCATCTTAGACATTCAGCATTTACTATAAAATACAAAAATCTTCAAAAAACATCCAACATCATGCCTCTGCACGTTTTCGGATGTGGTGTTTAACACACTTTTTAAATAAGATAGCACCTGACCACTGTAAACATTACCTTTTTTATTTTTTATTCGGTTCTATTCACATACAACTTTACATATTATGTAATGTACAGGGTGTACCAGAGCAAGCAGCAGAAACTTGGCCGGTAGATTCCTGCCTATGTTATGAGTCTAAAATGTTTAAACAACCATGACCTAATACCAGTAGTTACGGAGATATGCAATATCAAAGTTTGATTTTTTTTCAATATTTCTGACTTATTTTTTGCAAAAAAGTTGAACTATCATTACAGTAACTTATATCGATTATGAGAAATTCATTTGCTTCAATACAACTTAAATAAAATGATAAAAACCTCCTAAATTACTTTTTTCAATTTTTGGAAGGTTTTTATCATTTTATTCGACTTGTATTAAAGCGAATTAATTTGTCATAATCTATATTAGTTACTGTAATGATAGTTCAACTTTTTTGCAACAAACAAGTCAGAAATATTGAAAAAAAATGCAATCTTTAATATTGCATATCTCCATAACCATTGATGGTGTTGGTCGTTTGAAAATTTTAGACTCATAACATAAGCAGGAATCTACCGGCCAAGTTTCTGCTGGTAGCTCTGGTACACCCTGTATATGCATGTATGTACAATGTTGTTAATATTTGTGTTCTTAGTCCTCCTCACTAGGGGTTCCTGTGCTGAGGCTTGAACACACCATATGCGCCAACGCAAAATTTGTAATTTGTTTATATAATTGGAAACGGAAGATCGTATCTGTGAAAGTTCGCAAGTTGAATTGTTAGCAAATAATTTGTAGTCATTAAATCTATGTACTTTAAATTTGTTCAGAATCATTTTTGCTCACAAATGTTTCGTAAAGGTTTTCTTTCGACCGTAATTCTTAGGGTTGAATTTACGGTGGAGAGGTCTGTCTCACTGGACATTTCGGGGACTCTAAGCTTTGAGACAAAGGACGATATGACGCCAGAAGAAAATAACACATGTAAGTATACACTTAAATAACTTTTTTTTTTAATAGAGATGCGAACACTAAATACCTGTCACATCAATATTCTTACTATTTTCAAACTAAGCTAAACGCTTGTGCTATGAAAATAGGATTAACTTGCTGGTCTGGAGTGAGGTTCGAACCCGCGACCTTTGGATCACGAGGCGAGAGTCCTGACCACGAGACCAACAAGCTACTCATTAAACATTAAACATTAAACTGATATTTTAAATCACAATTGAGCCTATGCAAATAAATACCCAATTTTATTATTATTATCATAGTATACTTATTAAATAAAGAAATAAATATTCTCACGTGTCAATTGCTAATAAGCTAAATGCTATATTTATCAGTTGTCATTTGATACCGGCTTTAAAGTTTCGAAAAAAAAATCAACCAAAGTTCGCTTAGTACCTGTCGTAAAAACGTGACGGTAGAGTTGCAAATTGAAGGGTCCAGCGATACAAAGTCCCGCCTCGGGAATGAGGACTTCCCTTGAAGAAGAGCTGGACCAAAAGGACGACGGATCAGCTCAGGAACGCATTTAGTGCCAGTAATCATTTTCATCAGACGGAATGACAGGCGATTTTTAATACACTTAAAGTGATCTCATGAAAAATTGCAGTAACATTTCTTTAACCGCGTGCCTGGCCACGACTTATTCTTAAGTGATTATTTTTTGGAAACGGTGATCGTGTGTATACACTTTTGAATTCTGGTAGAGATAAATAATTATCAGGGTTTTAAAATGTGTACAATGAAAATTAAACCCTGAGCAAGGGTAGAAAACATCTTAAAATTACAATTTTTAAAATACACGAATACTTAATTAATTTAAATATATTAGATGATTCGCTTCGAACGGTAATCAAAAATCTAAAAAATACTATCACATCTGCTCTCGAACATTTAGTTTGACCTTTTCATACTTATTCCAAAATTAACAAGTTTATAGCATTTTTTAAACAAGTCAATCGTATTAGAACCAGCCCTGGAATCAGACCGTGTACCATTATGTTTAGGTTAGTTCTATATATTTATATATAATGGTGGTCAAGGGATTCTACCATATATTTTGTGCTGGGTTATCAATATTCATGCTATTATGCTATCCTGAAAATCAAGGTGATAATATCATAATTTATTTCAATTTTATTTTATTTATTTATTTATTATAATATAACAGACATAAGTTAATGATATATATAGAGCGTGAATTAACAGAATAGAATATGTTGACTTGTGTCTTAACATATATGTTTCACATAGAAACAAATTATAAAAGTATAAAGAAGAATAAAAAATAAAAGTCATGAATAGCAGCAATAGAATGACAAAAGTGAATATAATGAAATAAAAATTTTAAAATTTTTTTGTTAAGTAGGTAGGTACTTTATTATTATTCATTTTCCATATATAACTTTTAAATATTTTGATTGTCGATTAAATTAAATTATCTTAATAGGTATACAATTGTATCCTGACGAAGAGGCCATGGGCTCTGAAACATTTTGATATTTTCACTAAAATAGAGGTGAAAATAAAGTTTATTTCTATTAATTATAGAAATAGAAATGAATTATAACATAATAAAACGAATATAATGAAGTAGTGAAGTAAATATATAATGAAAATAAGAGTCAATAAAACAATGGCATAAATAGATACCCATATGAAACCTCATTCATATCTTGCGTCGCAGAGCATTTTATACATTTTTGTAGATATTATTTAAATGCTGCAACGCAGATTAATATTCACTTGTATTCTTAGTTCATAAGAAGACACAAGATAGATATCAATGTCGGTGAACAAGTCGTAAGCTCGGCACATTCCCACTACGGTTGAGCGTAATCTCAATAATCGTAATTCGTGCAAAATATAAAAAAATATATTTTACAAGGCCTATTATTATAATTTGAATACGTAGCCCGCCTTTGCCACAACTTACCAACAAACGAAGAAGTTATAGATACAATAAAAACAAAGCATTTATGTAATTAATTTTAAATTAACCAAATCCAAACTGTACTAAAATGTTACTTTTTAATTTCATAATAATTATGAATTACTTAATTTTAGGTGTACCCATAAGTAATAAATTATTTAAGTGGCAACAAAAAAAAGAATTTAACTA
The DNA here is from genome assembly GCA_016648135.1 of Agrypnia vestita. Classification (NCBI taxonomy): domain Eukaryota; kingdom Metazoa; phylum Arthropoda; class Insecta; order Trichoptera; family Phryganeidae; genus Agrypnia; species Agrypnia vestita. Next base: position 22,741 of record JADDOH010011418.1, on the reverse strand, counting down.
CATTTAATTTAATTTTTATTATTATTAAATAATTAATCTCCATCGTTATCTAGGACCTTTTGCCATCTTGTTGGTAGACTTAAGAAAAATATGCTTCTAGGTGTTTTTAAAGCGTCATTATCAAACCCTACCGGGCGCCCACTTCGATCGCTATCAGTCAAAATCACATTCAGAAAATTTTCTAAACCAACGTTGCCACTTATTTACTTTCAATACGTCTTCATACACATCACAAATTTTCTTTGTTGCAACCGTTGCATTAACACCCGATAGAAAATGAAACAGCATGCAATGACGTAAATGTTCTTCAGTTAGTTGATTGTCCGCCGTTTTACAACAGAGTAATAAAAAAAATTCAATTTAATTGTCACAAGTCAAGTCAAGAAAATACATGTTTTATATTGTATATTAAAACATGTATTTTCACGTTTATTTTACTGAGCTTGAGTGAAGCAAACATTCCACTCTAAAAATAATTGATTACTTATGGGTACACCTATTCTTATGCAGTCACTTAGGAGAAACATATTATTGATGATGGCAATGATTCTGCCGCAAGGACACGAGGTTTTATGTCCTGTCAAACCTGCCTCATCTTTCGGCAACACTGACATTAAGCGCTGTGAAGGATTGAAGTCGTAACCGAGGGATAAAAAGGCTTGTCATTCAAGGGATGCGAGCCAATGACCTCTGTGACTGTGACTGACAGTCCAGTCGTCGACCTGGCGGTCGATAGCCAACACAGTCAATAACACATTTAGTGTAAAACGTCACAAAACTATTGATAACAACGTGTGTTTATTTTTAAATTTGTAATTAAAGGCAATCGATGGTAAAATATACACGTTTCAACAACGAGAATTTTGAACACTGTTTTACTTTTGCAAGGCAAAATTTTTCTTCCGTTTGTGATAAATAAAGGATTCTTTTACCATTAACTTGAAGGAAAATTATATACTTATATACTTGACTTGCAATGAAAATGAAAGATGGGATGCTTCAGTCGATATCAAATGGCACATTAAGCAGGCTCGTTCAAGATTTATCCCCATGAAAAAAATGTTCTGCATTTATAATCGCAACCTTGTATTATTAATGCGAATGGTCAAATTTTACGTGTTTTCGATATTGTTTAATGGAATAGAAGCATGGGCTTCATAGCATTCGAGATGTGGATCTACGGAATGCTCAAATTAATCTGAATGGAAAGAGTTACGAATGAAGATACTATTTTCGGATGAATAAAAAAAAAGTAATTAAAACAATGAAAATCCGAAAGTTTCAATATAACGCACATGCGATGAGACATTTAGAGAAGTACGAGATATTGCACCTCATAATGCAGAGAAAGATTGATGGAAGACGAGGCCCTGGAAGAAGGAGACATCATGGCTGAAAAACCTGAGACAGTGTTTGGTCAGTCTACTGTAAATAAAGCTATAATAGCAGAACTGAAAAATTAGAGCAAAGGAATAGGAAGAAGAAGGAATGCTCTGGGGTGTTTGCTTGGACTGATTTTTGAAAATTAATTTTTAATAGTTAAAAATGAGCTCTATACTTGTGTAATAAGATAAGCCAGAAATGAATAAAATAGATGAATAAAGATAGGAAGACTACGATGATGTAACAATGTATAAAAAGTCATTGCTGAACCCAAGATCATCAGGATGCAGGACCTTAGGATGGTCAAGATTAAAATGGGACAACAATGTCTTCAATGACACTCTGTTGTAGAATTCCAGGTCTAATAATAACTCCAGGTCTAATTCCAGGTCTAGTAATAGCGATCAATGGAGGAAAATGTTTACAATGTTACGAGTGAGCACCGATGAGATCCAAATGAATCACTTAAAATAATTTAAAACTTTACTTTCTACGCAAACTTAACGGGATCACTATTATGTAATTCGTACTGTTTCATCCACTAGAGTATTTTTCACACAGGTACTCTTTCTCTTAAGTTCGCTTGTCAATTTGAGCATTCGCTTTCTTTGGTTTTCGCTAGCTATCAAAACAAAATTGTTTCATTGCTTACGCTGTGACGTAATTTATATTCTCGCTCCCTCAAATTTTCTCATGTATTCCCGTGAATTTCGCCAGTTCCCAGCTGTTTCCAAATTATTCTAAAACATTTTTAAAAGCTCTCTGTAGATCCACATCTCAAATGCTTCAAGCCGCTTTAGCATTGTATTAGTGAGTGTCCATGATTCTAATCTACATAAAAGTGTAGGTAACACAGAGTATTTATGTGATCGCAGTATGACGTCACGTATTGGTGTTGGCTTCTTGCGTTTCTAGATCGAAACGCATGTGAAGAGTATTTTGTGAAGGTGTTGGTATGTAAATAATACTATGGTTGGTGTGTAGTGATACTTACATGCTAGTGTAGCGATTGTCCTGACGAAGAGACGGGTTACGTCTCGAAATAGACAAAAAAGTAATTTTTAGTGGTTATATACCAACATAAATAACATTTTGGATCAAAATATTTTACTATTCTTCTTCAGCTTTCACTTTACCACTGCTGGATATAAGCCTCTTCCATACCTTCTCATCCTTCCTTGTTATTTGTTAATTGTAGCCATTTCTTTCCCCCCACAGCGGTTATATCGTCGGCCCATCTCTTTTGAGGTCTTCCGACGCCTCTTTTATTCTCCCAAGGTTTCCACTTCAGAACTCCATATTTTATCATCCTGCCTTGCAACATGCCCTGCCTATTGACATTTTAGTTTCGCTAAGCGATCCATGACATCCAGCAAAATCGTTCTGCGCCTAATTTCAATATTTCTATCATTTCATCTCTTTGGCTTACTCCAAGCATGGATCTCTCCGTGTATCTTTGCGTGCATTTGAGTTATTCTACACTTTTCTTTATAAGGCCCATTGTCTACACTCCATATGTCATTTTAATTTTTTTTCTCCATATTAATATTTCTCTCTAATAGGCAAGTAGTGCAGGTGGCATTGTTATCGTTCTCTGTCACACGAAACGGGCTCATCATCAAAAAAGCAAGCCGAGAATGGCGCATTGTTTCTATGCAAATTCGCAAGTGAGTATCCCGTTTGCCTAGGTGCAACAACCACAATTACTATCTTCCACGACGCCCACCACTCGCCACATCTCGATGTCCACTCTTTGGTCTTGTAACGGTTCCGCGAGACAGCTCCGCGTATAACGTATAATTATGCAGAACGAGCTGTGATCCGTAGGAGTGGTCCAGACCCGGAACCTTCGCAATTGTTGTTTTCTTCCGTTACATATCCTGTTCTACTCTTATTATCGCTTCAGCTGATTTCTGAAGCAAGGATATATAAATGATTTTATTCAAATTGCTTAAACCGTTCGAATACAGCGACGCCATTACAAACTGGTTTGTTAAAACTATTCTGATCATTGAAAGCTAGTTCACTTTATGCTTCGCTAAATATTTTTCGTTGTCCATGTTATATTCAGAATGTATCAGAACTAATCCACAATACTTTACAGGCGGATACCTGCCTTGATGTTCAAGCCACAACGTCCAAATAACAAAGCGAGTTCAAAGTTAGCATTTATTTTTCAATATTTATGACTTATCTTTTTTAAAACATTAGACTATCACGACAGTAACTCATATTGAACATCCAAAACTCATTCGCTTTAATACAAGTCAAATAAAATCATAAAAACTTGAAATTTTTTTTTTTTTTATATTCTGCAAGGTTGGTTTATTTGAGTTTATAAGGGAAATGAATAAAATCAAATTAATCAATTAGAAAGACGTACAGAATAATCAAATCCACGAAAGAATATTTGGCTGCTACCGGGATTCTAACCACGGATCTCCTCTTATTCGGGGCAGGCGCGTTATCCAATTACGTTATAGCGGCCTTCACAGAACTTTGTTCTAAAAAATTGCAACTTCACGATAAGAATGTATTCTTAAATGTAACGGAATGAATGTTTATAATCTTTTTTATATTTTTATTATTATTATAGATATTTCATATGCATACATACATACAAACATACAAGAATACAAATAACAGAAGGTATTTTTTTTATTACAGTACAGTATGTATAAAAGCTCATATCTAATAAATTTAGGTTAGGTAAATGTGACCAGTGAAGTTTCCCTGGGGCTGATAAAAATAAAATGCGCCATGAAATTATAAACCTTATAAATACCAGGGGCCTGCAGTGAGAATAAGAAGCATGACTTTTATTTAACATATATTTGGAGAAAAAAAAATCGAAATTATATATTTATCTGGCAGGATATTATGAAATATTAAAATCTAAAAAATATATTAATTATTGTGATAGGAATATTAAGAGACATATCTCTTATTTAGGATTCTTTTCAAAATATATGTTCTTCATTCACGCTTCTTGTTCTCACTGCACGCTCCTGATAAATACAAATACTAAACCATAAGATAAACAATTAAAACTAAAAAATTACCGTATTTGATTGATAAACTATGTAACTAATAATCCACATTTTTTATGAAAAAGTAGAAGTAAACAAAAATTATAGGTTAAATGTAAAATTTTAATAAAAGATATTTTGATATTTGACATAAAAAGGGTTATAATTTTTTTTTAATAGTTAGATCTGCCAAAATGGCGATGAAATAATTTTTTTAACACTTTGGTTATGAAGGACTGTAACTATTTTCTCTATAAATATGAAGAGTCAAAAAGATTCAAAATTTTAAAAGGTAGCACAGATCTTGTAAGCTTCTTCGATTCGATGGAGGAGCGATTTTGTGACAACGCTCGCTTTCTATAGGGGACTCGAATTCTAAACGGGAACGGAAATTCAATATGTTGAAAAAGATATGTTGGATATTTTCAGGACGTTATCTGTACAAAGAATAATGGGAACATTATTTATCTCTGATACGTCAAATCTAGCCAACAAATATGGCAATTAATGTATATTATAGATATCTCACAGAGACGAAACTGTATTTCTTATGGGAAAGTAGGTATAGAAGTCATTTGGGTGTACATAGGACTTATGACCTATCTTTATGGTTGGCTTAAGTGATCACTTTACACAATGTAACATTCGCCATTTCCACCCATGATAGAATATACCATGCTTATTCATTTTTTGGAAGTTGTATATATGTTCAAATTGCGTGGAAAGCTTTCACACATGAGTTGTAAGCGCCTTTCCATGCGGCCTGTACAAAGCCATTTTCATTCCCCTAAATCCCCTAAATTAATTGATTAATAATGTCTCTGTGACATAAACCCAGCACTGTTCTGAAAGATTTGAACAAACTCAAAATATTCTGAATATGTTGGATATTTTCAGGTCGCTAGCTATACGAAGAATAATTGGAATATTATTTATCTGAGATATGTCAAATCTAGCCAACAAACATGGCGTTTCGCGGCATATTTAAATTCCCGCCATCACGTGATCCACCTGCCGACGTTCCGGATGACTCTATTCTCGAATTTGGAACACATGGCCTCGCTCCAAGCCGCTCGGTATTTGGTCCATTGTGGTGCTATTTGTATTGAACGCGCATGCGCGAATATTTTTTGTGCTGCGCGCGAAACAAAAGGCGCGCTAAGTGACGCAACGTGGCGGGCATTTTTGAAAAGAGAAGCCGCCATTGAAGCCGGCGGCGGGAAGATGGCGTTGGAACGCTTTTGGATTTAACAATGAAACATTTAGATGATGGATGAATCCGAGATAATCACTCATGGGTTTGCTAACTAACTAACTAACCATCACGTCGTTCCCCAGAGAGGATAGAAGACCATATTACTATACTTACATACCGGCTATATTCATACGTGAATGCAGGTTCCACGGTTGTTGAGGCTTTTAACAGTGCCATGCTCCAATACTTGTAGTATCTGATAATACCAAGTCTTTCGCGGACGCCCTGTATTCCTGTTGCCTTCTAAACTCGCCCCATATATTTTCTTAGCCATCCTTTCCTCGCTCATACGTTCCACATGATCAAATTGTCTCAGCACTCCTTTCTTTATTTTATCTACCACACTGCAGCCAGCATTACATTCACTTCTGATTTGTTCATTCCTAACTCTTCCTAACACAAGCGCCTTAGTGACCGTATTTCCACCGCATTCAGTCTACTTTAATTCCTTTTTTGCCTTGGGTTTGCAATCTGGAAAATACAACTAGGATGTGTCACACGGTGTCTTTTTACACAAAAATAATTCTTCTGGGAACTGGTCCCAAGAATAAGGACGATTTCATATGTATTTTAAATCTTCCCTTAGGTCCAATAGGTGAAATATTTTGCTTTACCTTGATGCTGTATAAAATTGAAGTATGCTACACCGAGCTAGTCCACAATACTTTACAGGTAGATTCTTGACTGAATTGTGAGTCAAAAATCTCCTAATATCAATTTCAAATTTCAACGGTTATTGAAATAAAATCAAATTTCTGCAAGGTTTTGATTATTTTATTTGAGTTGTATTAAAGGAAATGCATTTATAATATTCGAATTATCATAAGTTATTTATATGACAATTCAAAGTTTTACACAAGATAAATCATAAATATTTAAAAAAATGCAAACTTTGAAGTCGCTTATCTCAATAAATATTGATTGATATTACGACACTGGTGTTACAATATTTTTGACTAATACTTCAAGCAGGAAAATCTATGTAAAGTGTACTGTAAAGATTAATATTGTCAGAAGACTTCGTAATCGAAAAGAAGTGTACACGATCGAAGGCTTCTTTAAAACGTGGAAGCTTTTAGAACACGAAAGAATATTCTTTCTAAGTAAATATAGTAATATTTCATAATATACTCCAAAGTTATATATAAGATTGGTCAGAAATATTGAACAAAAACTGACCCACAAAAACCAAGTTTTTATTATACTTCCTTTCTCATTTGTATTGTTTCAAATTTGTTGTTCTATCAACATATTCTTCTTGCTTCAAGTTCATGTGGAAAATCTATTTCATGTTTATTATTTCCTTAAAATTTATAGAATATTGAAAAGGTTATAATTGGTATAGGGGGGCATGGCGTTTGTGTGGTTTCCAATTTGAAAAAACCGTTAAAAATTATACTATAATTTGTAAGATCGTTTTTATCGTCGCCACGAGTCTGCCTACAAGGTTTCAGCTCGATTAGATTACGGAAAAAGGGTTAAAAATCGATCCTAAGTTTTTTCGGTTGACAAGCAGACGTTACGAGTTAAAAAAAAGGGAGTAAAATATGCAAACTTTTATTCGCTTTTCACTGTCGACTTTCACAATATTTTCTATTACAAATTGAATAAGAAAGACTCGAAGTTTTTCAAGTAACTACGAGACATCCTGTAAATATAATATGTATAGAAAAGCACTTAAAAGCTGTTACTTTTGTATTCAAATAAATATTCATGGAAAGTATCAAAATCGTAATAAAAAATAAATATTGGTTTTTACTGCCTCTCATAAACATGCCCCCAAGACCCTCGATGTTTAACGACGTGTCAAAGTTATTTTAAAAATATAGTGGCTTACAATAGGTCCTGGAAACCAGCGGCGAGGTCTTTAGTTCTAGAGCGATGCATTAGCATAGGCAGCCAAGTAAAAAGCCAAGCCCGTTAGAGCACGCCGAGTCTCTGGGAATTCCCGACAGTTGCCAACTTCTGTGTTGCCAACCCAAAAGCTCAGTTGATACCTGTCGTGTTAATTATTCTAACCGAAGTGTTGTCAATCGTCAATCTCAGTATTTTTTTCGTTTGTAATCTCTATTGCGTCCATCACTATTAATATTTTAACAAGGCTAAAAAGAATTACGCGTTCCTGTCACTATTGAAGGATCAAGAACTGTCTACGGTGTTCTACGGCTTTCGGGAAGCATCTGAAACATTCTAGAAACATCAACAAGAATCTAGAAGCCACGAGACTCGTCTCCTAAACACTAGAAAAGGCCAGAAAGGACCAGGCCGCGCGCGGGTTGTTGTTTTTGCTGAACAGAAGCGAAGTGAGCCGCGGGTCGCGAGGCCAGGGCGGCCAACCATTCGATAATTCGAGCGAATATTCTAGTGAAGTTCTTACTTATGTAGCGAAATAAACCGGAACGAATAATACGTGCGAAATTGGATGGAATGTTCTAGTGAATGTTAAATAAATAAAATATATATTTGCGAGTGATAAATTACGAAATAGTGTAATTTAAAGAAGAGCGTTAAAAAGATTAATAAATTTTATTTATAAAATTATTTAAGTATATTCCGAAAATACACTATGATTAGGTTAGGTTAGGTTACGCTTGCACAAAGTCTGGTTAGTATTAAATACTTAACGTGAACTTCGTTAAACTTCCTTCCTTCCTGGGTTTCAATCCGTGGGATTGGTTTGCAGCAAAGCACATCTCCTTCTCCATTCCGCTCGGTCTCCAGCGATCCTCTTCAGCTCTGTGTAGGAGGCACAATTCATATCTTGGCACACTTGCTCAAGATATTCACGGCGAGGGCGCCCTCTGGCAATCTTTCCCTCTACCGTTCCCTCCAGTATAGTTTCGAGCAGATTTTCATAGCGTAAAATATGCCCCATCCATTTTGCACGCCTTTTCGAGATGGTATTCATCATGTGCCTGGTTTCATCGATCCTGCTGAGAACCTCTTCATTAGTAATGTGGTCTCTCCAGGAAATTCCTAGGGCACGTCTGTAGGTCCACATCTCGAAGGCTTCTAATCGTTTTTTTTCTCTGTCGCCAATGCACCATGTCTCACATCCATACAGCAAAATATTCCACACATAAGTTTTTATTAATTGCTTGCGTAGCTTTAGGTTTGTATTGTTGGATTCGAAAATCTTTGATTTTTTGTTAATGTGGTGGATGCGACTGTCTTTTGTTAAACTTATGGTCCTCATAAGTAAAGGTAACTCTTTTGTTAAACTGATGGTCCACATAATCGACCCACTGTACTAGCTATTCGGCAGATCGTTGCAAAATTTGAAAAGGAATTTACCCTTCATGATATTAAACCACCAATAAAACATCGATATGTCGATACGATCTAGTGAAGAGAATATTTCTGTTGTAAGAGCTAGTGTTACAGAAGATACAAATGTATCGATTCTTCAAGATTCGCAAGAATCGGCCCTTCAACAACGACAACTATATTTTGTGTATTTTGCGAAAAAACCCGTTACATCCCCATAAGATTGCGTTGACCCAAGAACTGAAGCCAACTAGATCATCGTAGCGGTCTTGAGTTTGCTGATTGGGCTCTAGATAAAGATCGTGATTTTGCTAAAGAATCATTTTTAATTATATGGCCATGTGAATGAGCAAAACTGTTGTTTTTGATGTGAAAATAATCCACCGAAGTTTAAATTGTGACAATTTTTATGAATTACAAATTACGCTAGCTGCAACCCGTCAAAAATGACGGGACAATTATATAATATCAAAAAAATATTCGTTATTATTATTTATGGCATCTTTTCGGCGATCTACTAGAGGCGACCGGAGCCGCGGGCGTTCATCGGTTCGAGTTTGGTGGCCCGGGGTTCAAGCCGGACGTTTTTTCAGCCGTGAATTCGAACGAAATTACGGACTTTATGGGGAAGTTATGGGGACAGACAAATGGGCGGACGGACAGACGACGAAATTATTATGTTTGATTATTATTATTATTACTCACTTATTGTTAAGTGTGATCTCAATTTATATATTGAAAATATAATATGAAAAATTCATTCCCAATGACAATTGGAATTTTTCGGGGTTTTCATTATTTTATTTAAATTTTATTGAAACGAATGAATTTTTCGTAATCGATATAAGTTACTGTAATGATATTTTAACGATTTGTAAAAAATTAATCAGAAATATTGAAAAAAATACAATCTTTGACATTGCACAGCTCCATAACTATTGATATTATAGGTCATGGTTGCTGGAACATTTTCGAATCAAAAGCAAGGCAGGAATCCACATGTAAAGTATTGTGGACTGACTCTGTTACACCCTGTATATATAAGCGATAAAGATTGTTTTATTTCTATCCTGAGAAAACGGAGGAAAATCATGTTTTTACGGCCATTCAGAATATTCTAATACAAGGTAGAATATCCCAAAAATTCTTATAGTTTATTGAGAGGCTATGAAATCCCTTTAATGTAATAAACATAATTTTACAAAACTGAAGTGTTTTAATTGGCCTGTAAGCTAGAAAATACATCAAATTAAATGCATCGTCAGTCGAGACCGGCTTGTTAGCGACGTTCACAACATCTGTATAAAATTGGCTACACTTGCACATGCAAATATGTGGCTGCATAATAATCTGGAAAAATATTCCAGGTGGGTATCCTATTAGGTAAGCGGGGTGCATAATCCATTGCAGCTGCCCGAGGTGCAACTCGCTTACCGACAGATTCCCACAAGACAGGTGCATAATCAACGAGATTAAATGCAATCATTTTCGCATCGCGGTCTAGTTATTACATCGAGAATATGCGCAATTTAAAATATATTGAGAAGATACAGATCTTAGATGGAAGAGCTCTCGTAAATAAGAAGAATATTATAATAAAAACAACCCTCTATCGAGAAAAAACTTTTCCGACAAAGGATCGTAAGAGTAATAATCTAATTTTAGTTAGAGGTTTCTTTTTAAATATTTGTTTATTCGGTTTATAGATTTAGATTTAGATAAATTAGTCATAATTAAAATATCTGAATATTTATATTTATATTCTAAGACTACAGTAACTTTGGATTTTGCCTACATACGGATAATCATTAAATAAGATAAATTTTAGAAATCTCACAAAGGCGAAGCTATTTATATGGGAAACATGTAGTTACCTATAGAAGTTTTTATAGGGTATTAACTGGGCTTATGACCTGTATTGTCTAGCTTAAGTGACCACTTTGCATTGATAAATCTAACATTTCACATCTTAATTTAAACTATAAACCATATCCAGAAATATCCAAAAATATACTTCCTCCCGTGAATCGAGATTTTAATTAACACTTTGCATGTGATCTTTTACAAAAAGTCGAAATATGTCCATCCTTTAACCCCTGTAATTATGTCATGCTTAATAGTTTAGTCTTCATTCCCACCGAGTTGATCCTTTAGGTATTTATAGCACAAGCTCTTTAGCTTAGGTTAAAAATAGTAAGACACCTACTCCATGTACGCATCTCTATATTTAAAAAAAATATAGATATATTTTTCTGATCCGAAAAAACATTCATAAATTCTTCCGGGTATAACAACCATTTCGAAATCGTTTCAGAGGTAAAAATAACAGTTAACAAATATTTTTAGTTTATTATTAAAACTTACTTCTTACGAAGTTTAACATGGTTAAGTATTTTTTTTTATAAATTGACATATTGTCAACGAACAGCTCGTTCCATAGAAAAGTGTCACATGCGCAGAACGGCAGGCCGGTATGCCCAGTGGTTGAAATAAGAACTAACATGATTAATAAATAGCGAAGAAATGGAAGGGTTCTTACCCGAGTAGAAAAACAAAAGAGAGCTGTTCTTTTGTGTTTGAATAAAAAATAGCAGGAGTATTGCATTGTGAGCGATTGTAAAATGTCAGAGATAATGTATAAGCGATAATAAAAGATTTATTTTATGAGTTGTGCCATTTCATTTTTCGAGCGAGCCACGCCACGTAACAATATTATAGTATCAATATTATATAAGTATTATTGTTTTGACGAGTTATTTTATTACTATTACATTAGTATCACTGTTTTGGAGTGCTTGTTTATCTAGTGGTTAAACCGGTTAAAACCGAACCATCTTACTTAGTGATCTAGTGGCCGGGGATTTGAGTCTCATTCCAGGAGCCCACCAACTCAGTCGTATTTTCATAGGACAAGCGCTCAGTTTAATTTGAAGATAGTAAGGATATATCTGACACGCGTCTGTATTTTTTTAAAACCTCAAAATTGAATTAAATTCAAATTTTTAAAATTTAATTATTGAATTACCGAGTGTTCTTGATAATGTTGTTATCATGCCGATCACGCGATTGCCCGGTGCTCTAAAACCGAACCATCTTACTGTTACTGGGACGTCACATCACTATCTTGCGCTGATGAATCTGATAAGGGGGTCATCTAGATGCTGCTTGTGATTCGCAACTCATAAAGATGCGCGATGGCCAGCACGCATTCTAGGCTGCATAGTGCAAGCTATTTTATCACTTTGTCCGCATGATACATGGTGTTTTACCAATCTTAAAAAATTAAAATTAAAATTTGGAAATTTTTTAAAGAGTTAAGGTTATTATTACGGTCGTTAGACACATTTTACTGTAAATGGTTTCGGATATTTTATACGAACAGTGTTTTTCCGTGAAACGATTCTCGACGTTTCGTTGAAGTCGTATTCAACGTCATCAGGACGTATAGGGCGGACTGTACGGTAAAATTCCGCCCTATACCTCCGCGGGTACGTTGAATACTACTTCAACGAAACGTCGTGAATCGTTTTTCGTAAAAACATACGGTTCGTATAAAATATCCGTAACCATTTACAGTTAAATATTTGAAAATTTTTCGTAAATTACTTGAAGTATAGAAAATTATCCTTGTTGGTGTGAAGTGTTCCCTGCAAATGATTTATTTTAATTCCATAGCTGGCTCAGAAAAATTTGATTAAATTTAAATTTCATAAAAAAAATTAACACGGATTTCTACAATAAAAGCAATCGAATAAAAAAATTGTGTATCTCAATGTGCGTGCGTGCGAATGTGTCAGTATGTGTGCATGGCTCAAAAAGGGCGTACGATATGACGTGCAAGGCGCCACATGTTTGCCCGGAAAGGCAGACGGTCGCGCGATAAACCAAATATTGTATATTGTTGTACTCTTACTGGAATAAACGTGCGAATAGCGAATAGCGAAACGCAGGAGGAGAAATAACGATCCTTAACACGTTCACGAATGAAATTTCTGCGTTCAAAGAATTCATTTATTCTGTCTTTGTAAACGATTTATCTACGAAATTCAGAAAACAGAGGGTACGTTACAGTCAAATATACTGAAAATAAAAAAATAAAGTCAACCACTTAAAAATACACAGAGATAAATTTCATTTATTGAAGAGTTGGCTTTTGTGATTGTATTAAATCTCTTTTTGGCTACATATTCAAAAATTTTCGATATATTAGATAAATAGTATATTACCTAATGCTTATGGTTTGTTAAATTAGATTACACTACCAATATGATTGTAAGTGATTATCCCTCACCACCAGGGGAGTGCAGTGAGAACAAGAAGCACGCACTTTTATTTTAACATGTATTTGGAAAAAAATCTAAATAAAATATTTATCTGGCAAAATATTATGAAATATGAATAATATATTAATTATTGTGATAGGAATATTATGAGATTTATCTCTTATTTTGGTTTCTTTTTTCGATTTCAATTCAATTCATTTTATTTATTTATTTATTTATATAACATTTACATTAGAAACACAAATTTAATTCGTAAATGCTATAAATAATTTAGAGATATATAAACATATATAAAAAAAGTCATCATAAATCACATCAAAGGTGTAGGAGAATCCTGGTTCAGAATACCCTCTCAGAGACACGGAACAGATCAATATCCAGAGTAATATTGTTCAGCATAGCAGTAGCTCTTCCAACGGGCATAACCATTGGCGGGTTGGTCCTGTATATTGGAATGTGAAACAATCTATGCTGACGTTGTCTTAGGTAATTATCGGGAACATACAAACCAATGCTCAAATATATGCTTAAGAAAAAGTCATGCTACTTTTTCTCACTGCACGCCTCTGCTCACCACACACAAGAATCTTAATTCCTTTTGGTGAGGTTTAACATATAATAATAATTTGATTGTTAATATTTGCTAGTTATCATTTTTATAAAGGAAATCATATGTATTATCTATTAATTCATTTAAAAAATATATCCTATGTAGTATTCTTGCACATTAATTTGCGTATCTCATACAGAACGGAACAGCTCTCCAACACTTCTTATGCCCGTCCAGTCGCGTATATTGCGGAGCCAGGAAATTTGTCTCCTTCCAACACCTCTACGACCCTCTATCTTGCCCATAAGAATCAGGTGGAGCAATTCATATTTTTCTCCTCTGAGCACATGACCCAAATACGATACCTTTCGGATTTTGATATTTGTCAGCAACTCTCTATTCACTCTAGCTCTTTGAAGAACTCTTGTGTTGCTGACCATATCCGTCCAGGGTATCCGGAGCATTCTCCGATGTATCCACATTTCGAACGCCTCCAGCCGGTTCATGCTACTCACTTTGAGGGTCCACGATTCCACTCCGTACAGCAGGACTGACCATATATAACATTTGACCAGTCGCTGTCGAAGTTTCAGGTTAAGATTGTCATCGCAGAATATCTGTCTCATTTTGTTAAAAGCAGCTCGCGATGCTTCAATTCTGCATTTGACTTCGGTTTCTGGGTCGAGGTCTTCCGCTAGGATACTTCCAAGGTATTTAAACTTTGTCACTCTCTCTATACCAGCCCCATTCAATGTGAGGCGTGCTCCCGTGTGATCTTGCCTACTAATACTTGTCCTGGGCAGCACGAAACACGGCTGCCCAGGACAGGGACGCTTTCTCTCGGGTGATAGTCAACGTTGGGGGGACCTGACATGACACCAAAAGAAGAAGAAGATACAGAACGGAATATTTTCCTATTTGTTTTGTTTTTAATAAATAAGCGTAATTGATAATATTCCGTAGTACCTACTCTGACGTCATAATCGTGCACCTGCTATACAATACAAGTGAATAAAATAATAAATTCGTCATGGCCTCACGATCGAGTATTCGATCATCGGAGTTCCTCCGAGAATCCAGTTTAAAACGTACAAAAACCCGCCATTACGTAACGCCGAAAATACAAAATCACGCTCAAACCCGCACAGGACGGCTGTACCTACAGTTTTACATCTAGACCGCAGAGTAAAGAGATGAGCGTACTGTGTGGTTCAATTTTCAATGCGAACGCGGTAAAGCGTATTTCGAAAACGGAACAATAAAAACGATGCGCATCATTTTGTTCGCATTGGGCGCGTTCATAAAAGACGAACGTAGTGCAATATTTGTGGTGTTTTTACTCCCTTTATATTAACTCGTGGCGTCTGAAAAAACTTTGGATCGATTTTTGACCCTTTTCCCGTAATCCAATCGAGCTGAAACTTGGCAAGCAGACTCGTGGCGACGATCAAGAAGATCTATCAAATTTTTGTTAAAAAAAATTAATAATTATAGTATAATTTCGGATTTTTAGAAATTTTATTGGTTTTTTCAAATTGGAATCATTAGAAAAATTTGATTACTAGCATAGCGGCCCGATAACGTCGCGGAATATTTTCTAAAATTGAATTACTCCGTCGGCATAATAGGTACATCACTACGAATTTCGAAAATTTACAAAACAATCGGTTCACAGAAGACAGCAAAATTGGGTTTTTTGGGAAAAAATCAAATAATAATTTATTTCTTTTAGATTTCTGCTTAGTTTTGAAGAATTCTACATTACTCAAATCTGATTCTGACTAAATCATTTGACGCTGGAAATTCATAAGGTACGATATTGATAATTGAATCTATCAAAATCTTGACATCTCAAAACATCTGACATTTTAAAATATATATTTAATTTCATTATAATATATTAAATTATTATCACAAAATATATTAAAATATATTAAATCTCTGTAAGTTTAGTGTTATGTTATATGTTTTAATTCGTCTTTAATCATTGTTATATTTTACAAAGAAAGAGAATATAATAAAAACTTGGTTTTTATGGGTTACTTTTTTTAAATATATAGTTCACAAGCGTGAAAGATATTAGGTGACGAAACATATTCAACTGGTTTCCAGATGATTAATTATTTAAGCAATTAAAATTTTTGTCGTGGTGGATATATTATGTTTATAAATTTTAAACAATTTATAATTTACATGAATCGTAAAAAGTGTCAGACACCTACTGAGATTTTGCGTTAAAAACATCTTGGTAAGCTCATACTGCTCTGTATGCAAAATACTATCGAAATGGAATAACAGCTCACTCCGCACTCAACTTTAAACTATCCTTTACGTGAGGCAAAAGTCACACCCTGTTCATATCATTTATATTTTATTATAATAATTCCAAAAATACAAATTGAATAAAACATAAAACAATTTGTAAGCATAGTACCTACCTTGAAAAGAATTCGCGTTTAATATTTGAATTATTTTCTGTTGATGTAAATATTGTATTTTTATTACTATTAGTATTTTATTACCTATTTTATTTTAATAATGAGGAATGGAGGATTTTTCTTTGATTACTCCCTGAATGTTTTCCAAAATTAAATACTGTTCATAAACAAAACAAATATTTTAAATAGAGAACAACGCACCGACAGTTGAGCAATGCTTGCTGCTGATGAACACGTTCAAGCTTGAAAAAAAATAATGGCACGATTTCTTCGCATCCTTCCAACGGATTCCTTGTGCAGAAAACCGGCCTCGGGTTTGCTACCTACGGATGTCCAAAGGAGATTTGATGTCCATTTCATCTCAAAAAAATTAAAATACCAACTCCATAAGCTAACTTGTAACAGTTTAAAACTCAAAACAGGACCAAAGCGTTACGCTTCATACATGTTATGCTTTGTATGTTGAAGTACGATATGTAATATTTTTTTAAAGTCAGGAAAAACGGTTGTCATGACGAAGAGACGGGCACGTCTTGAAACCGGTAGACAAAAAATCTCCGTAAGTGTTTATTTACTAACATAACTAACATTTTGTTAAAATGCCTTACCACAAAGATAATGCTTTAAATATTATAAATATTAATAATATAGCTTAAGACTTCAAAATACGTCAAAATACTATAATTTGTGTTTAATTCCCTCTTCTCTCTATATACAAGGTTATTTGAAAAGCATTAATAACCTCGCAGGACTATACTCCTACCTTGATTATGAGTCGAAAATGTTCAAGCTATTATGACCTTATATCAACAGTTAAGGAGATATGCGACATCAAAGTTTGCATTTTTTTTTTCAATATTTCTGACTTATTTTTAATAAAACGTTGGATTATCATTACAGTAACTTATATCGAGTAAGAAAAATTCATTTCCTTTAATACAAGCCAAATAAAAAAATAAAAACCTTCGAATTCCAATTGGAAAACATTTCAATTGAAATTTTTTCAGGGTTTTAATCATTTTATTTAACTTGTATTGAAACGAATAAATTTTTCGTAATTGATATTAGTTACTGTAATGATAGTCCAACGTTTTACAAAAAATAAGTCAGAAATATTTTTAAATAAATGCAAACTTTGATGTCGCATATCTCCATAACTATTGATATTAGGTCATGATAGCTTGAACATTTTCGACTCATAATCAAGGCAGTAGTATAGTCCTGCGAGGTTATTAATGTTTTACAAATAACCCTGTATATGAAATATTCAAATTAATTATATCTTTCAACATATCAAACAATTCATATTGGAAACAATAGAATATTGCATTGTCATCGGAATACAATATTGCTGAAAATTTCAGAGCTCTAGCTAGTCGAGGAGTTGACGATGTTTTGATTATTAAACTAAATTTGGAGACAAACATATAAAGCTAAATAGAAAAAGTAAAGCTAAATAGAAATATGTCTACCGAGGCAAAACTAGCGGTACATAATGGAGTTCTGGTACCGACACTAATGTATGCAAGTGAAGCCTGGAGCTGGCAGAAGAGGAACGAAAGTAAATTGAATGCAGTGGAGATGAGGTCCCTTAGACATATGTGTGGAAAAATCCATGTACGATAGAGTAAAGAATGAAGATATTAGGAATGAATGTAAAGCTGATCGTAGCATAATACATAGAATAAAAATAGGGTCGCTCAGGTGGTTTGGGCATGTTGAGCGAATGAATGAGGAAAGAATGGTAAGAAAGACATACGATGCAAGTGTTGACGGCGCCAGAAAGAGAGGGCGACCACGGAAAACGTGGCATGACCAGATTAACCAGATACTGGAAGATGGTCCGGTTAGAAGCCTGAACAACCGTCGAGTTGGCATGCGAAGATGTATGAATGTAGACGAAGCGAATGTTGTATGTCAGGACAGAATAGTATGGCGCTCTATCCTCTCTGCCTAACCCCACGGGGAAACGGCGTGATGGTAAGTTAGTTAGGCGTGTGAAAAAAATTCAGTAGACAAAATGCTTGTATTTAATATTTGTTAGTGTTGTAGCTATACTGGCTTAAGAAATCATTAATAATGTATGTAACGTGTATCTACATATGTATGTATACATGGGGTCCTTAAACCGTATCTATACAAAATACAAAGTGTATCCATCTTGTTTTAACGCTTTTTTTGTGGTTTTTTCCTCGTCGGCTAACGAATGGACCATTTTTGTATTTGGAAGTGCATTTCTTTAATGAACATTTATCTGATCTTAAGATTGAGATAACAGACATTAATATCGGGTGGGACAGACACATATTAAAAGAGGTATATTATTTTTTTCGTGACATATCATGTCTGCGATAAGCACAGCGCAGAAGAAAGAAAAAAAGAAAAAAAATGATATATTCCATACTTGATGGAATATGTCATTGTTAATGAAGAAGAAATAAAAATACGCATTAGATAAAAAGTGGAGCTTTTGTTACGAAGAGTTAGCAAAATGATTGTGATAGAACAAAGTCAAATGATAATTTTTTACTCCCTCTCTTTTAACTCGTGGCATCTGATTGCTTGCTTGTCTGACGAAAAAACTTTGGATCGATTTTTAACGCTCTTCCCGAGATCCAATCGAGCTGAAACTTTGCAAGCAGACTCGTGGCGACGATCAAGAAGATCTATCAAATTTTCGTTAAAAAAATTAATAATTATAGTATAATTTTGGATTTTCAAATTTTTAATAGTTTTTTCGTACAACTCAGTAAGTCGTATGAAAATACTCCTACGCATCTGGTAGACACGAAACTCGAAAATGAGAAAGGGAGTATTGTAAAAATTTGGTTTTTATGGGTTAGATTTTTATATCATCATATCGTGTAAGTACACACCTAATAAAAAGTAGAATGCCCCCACATATTTAATTTATATTTTTTATAAGTAGTTATATTTAGTTCCAAATAACAAGTGTTTGTTTGTTTATTTTAAATTAACTGGTAATATACGCAGTGTGTTCAAAAAACATCGATACTTTGGTCGACAGAAACATATTTATTCAAAGTAGTTTCCTTGGTAATTCACACACTTTTCCCAGTGGTCCCGCCATTGTTGGAAACGTATTTTTTGGAATGGTGTTCAGGTGGGCCTTCGCGTTCCGCATAAAGTCTTATCTTCATTCAAATCGATTCCCTATCTGCGGCATCTTTAACTATTTTAAATATAAATTTGATTTTTTTTTATTAATATAAATAATGTTACTACAAAGTTGTTTTGCTATTATTGAAGAAGACATTTATTTTCATAGTAATTTCTTAGGACAAGCTTAGTTTGTTTGAAAATAGGAATATAATCTCTATGTAAAAAAAATTCTGTGTAGTTTTCTGGGGTATTCTGCCATGTATATCTGACCTCTCTGGCCGATATTTCAGATCCCATTGCAGGGTCCATTATCAGGGCTGATGATGGATCCTGCAACGGGATCCGAAATATCAGCCAGAGAAAGAAGATATACATGGCATAATATCCCAGAAAACTACACACAAAAGATTCTGAACGGCCGTAAAAACCTGAGAACATGATTTGTAAATTATTATAGGGTATATTTAAAAAAAATTACAGCGCGTTTTAATTGATTAACAAATATCAAACGGGTAAAGGCCATCCTCCTGATGACGTTGAATAAGAATTCAACGAAACGTCGAGAATCGCTTCTCGGAAAAACATACGGTTCGTATAAAATATCCGCAACCAGTTACAGTTAAACAACAATTCTGTTTTCAATTCATTTCGTTTTCAGAAATTTCTACAGCAGTTCTCAATAGTTCCAGTTTACAGGTTCTAAATGATTAGACTTCTGAATAAATAATGACTGAGCAAAATTCAGTTCTGATTCTATCACTCTTCTCTCATGTTTTCTCGTCGTATGTTCGTTATCTTTTACGACCACTCAAGCGATCATTGAATTCGTAATTGCCTCATAAAGATTAGCATCTTACCTGGTCGACGCTTATGACACCGACTCCATTTATCGGCTTGTCGTTTCTTTGTATAACAGGAAAGAATTCCGCTTTACACAGAGCTATCGATGCAACGCGTTTACTTCGTGTGAGGCTACCTCCTTGAGTAATGAGTATTTCCTGGCTCTTGGAAAAGATAGGACTTGCATCTTAAAATAACACGCCATTGTGTGCTAAATTTAGAGACCATTCAAGTATCTTCAGGCTTGGTGTTGAGAAAGCTTGGAGAAATTACTGGCAATGTCTAAGAACGGTGAAAAACCGCTTACCCAGGATCGTTTTATGAACGAAGGCTTCCATATCGGTTGCCTGTCCTACGCATTCGTTGCCAGTTTGACATTTTTTAATGCAACATGGCAACCATGCTGTCGCAGTGCAGCACAGCAGCAATGCAGCACAACACGGCTGCGAACATAAGGGCATTTATTGTCCGTACAGTGAAAAATTAATCTGTTACGTTAGAATAACAATTAGGTAGAAAGCAGACGTAATATTATTAAAATATTTTTACATGTCGAGGCTGCGGGGGTATGAATGAAAACGCTGGAAATTATTTACAGATTATTAATGACTGATTAATTAATTATTTGATGTACAAAGTCACTTAACACTATTAAACTTAACGCTATTCTTTAAATTACACTATTTCGTATTTATCACTCGTATATTAACACTTTATCATCGCTGGGTAACACTCTATTTAGAACATTCAATTCTCGCGCGTAATATTTATCGCATTGATTTATTTCATTATTTCGATTATTTCGCTAGATGTCTGTCGCTTTGCAATTTGCGACTGGACACACCTGGCTATCGCCCGCAACTCACTTTGCACTGAATAATCTGTCAAAACAAGACTCTGCGCGGCGGCCTAGATTCGCGCTATTTATACCCATAAACCGGATTATCGAACCTTCTAGATTATTCAAGTCTTTAGAAGATTCTCGTCGCTTCTAAGATAATCCAGTTATTTGTAGATGCTTCCCGAATGCTGTAGATCATACAAGAGCTACATTGCCGCACAATTTAGCTAAAAAATCAAAATAATCTTTTATGTACTGCTACAGATAGAGCTGGCCGGTGTTGGATTTATTGTAGGTTTGTGGTATTCGTGCGTCGCAGTCTCTACGGGATACGGACATTTGGACATCCTTCTCCAACGATATGATTGAAGGCGTGTATTCGACCGTATTCATAAAATAGCAATCATTGCTAAGAATGTTCTTAGGTTTTCACGGCCACTCAGAATCTTCAAGTTTGTGTTTACTGGGGTATTATGCCGTGTTGTTACGACCTTTCGGGCCGACGTTTCGGATCCCATTGCAGGGTCCATCATCAGGGCTGATGTGTTGTCTTGAATGTTGGTGTTGTGGTTAAGTATCGGCTTGCAATACCGTGCCGAAGTCATGATGTGTTTGTATTGTGTTGTATGTATGATTCATCTGTTGTCTGATCACTATCTCTGCGGAGTCTGCGACGAGAATGACTTTGAAGCGCCGGATACCAAGATGTTTTTAATTTGAGACCATCATCTCTATTAATGTTTATCGGATGCTTGTAGATTTCTAGTGCTTCCTTGATAAGACGTGAGTTGATAAGACGTGAGATAAGTTGTGAGCGCAATAGGAGCGCCAACATACAAGCTGTCACAATATTTGGCTGGTCTCCTACAGATGCAGACGGGGAAGATGTCCTCATGGGTGAAAGACTCAGCATACTTTGTAAATATGCTAAAAGAAATAAAGTGTGAAAGGGGTGATATACTAGTCAGTTTTGACGTCATATCCCTCTTCACTAATGTGCCTGTGGACGACGCTATGAGTCTTGTTGGAAAAAATTGATGATGAAGACATCTGCGCACTGTTTGAGCACTGCCTGACGAGTGGATACTTTGCTTTCCAAGGTGAGCTCTTCCAACAAGTGGAAGGCGTAGCGATGGGTAATCCACTTTCTCCGGTGATTGCTAACTTTTTTATGGAGAAATTTGAAGAAACAGCACTGGACACAGCATCCTTTACTCCGAAGGTCTGGTGGAGATACGTCGATGACGTGTTTGCAATCTGGCCGCATGGTGAAGACAAACTAGGTGATTTTTTGGGACACCTTAATTCACTACATAAGAACCTGAAGTTCACCATGGAGATAGAGAAAGACAACGTGCTGCCTTTTCTTGATGTTGAAATAAAAAAGAAAGCCGATGGGAGTTTCGGACACAGAGTTTATAGGAAGCCTACACATACCAACCGTTATCTACATGCGAACTCCCACCATCATCCTGCTCAAAAAAGAGGTCTCATCAACACTTTGGCCACGAGGGCCAAAAGGATATGCCAAGATGAATATCTACAGGAGGAAATGATAACACTCAGCGACGCACTGGAAGGCAAAGGTTACCAGAAGCGACAGATACAACGCGTCATAAGTACGAGGTCTGTTCGCCCTGAAAAACATACAGAACCTGAGTGCAAAGGCATCGCCTTTCTGCCTTTTGTCCAAAGCGGTACAGACAGAATTGCCAGAGCTCTCAAGAAATGA
>JADDOH010011416.1:0-30810 GCA_016648135.1 Agrypnia vestita | reverse complement strand
TAATGGATAATTCATATTAATTTTCATTCATTGCAAAATGAGATTGATTTGTGTAGAAAAATGAAAACTCACCACTCTCTGATAGATTCAAGAAAGATGGCAGTAATTTTTCTTTATCTGTTAGATCTTTTACAGAGAAGTGTTCTTCGCGATCTTCGGGAGATTGTTCTTCTGAACTATTTTTTGCACCGGCAGACTTCAGATTACGTTTAATAGTTTCCATTGAAATGCGACTGCTGGGTTGGATTTTCGATGCTGTTGTTTTTCTTTGAAATTTTGGAGTATTTTTTGTCATTTTGGCAACCTCTTCTGTAAATTCTTCTCCAGAACTGTCAGTAGAATCTTCTTCAACTTCTTCATCTTTAGGAATAGATGCTTCTGATCCAGAATCTGCAAAATCTTCACCACTCTCGGAATCATCACTGTCCTTGTATTTAGGGGCTTGTTTTTGTGATCGTTTTACAGGATTAGGCATTTTAAGTTTTAATGAGCAGCAGCGATTAACAGTTTCGAATAATTAAATTTTCGATAAACTGAAACAGATTTTGTTTAATCCGCTGACAAACCAAATAAAC
Organism: Agrypnia vestita; assembly: GCA_016648135.1. NCBI lineage: Eukaryota > Metazoa > Arthropoda > Insecta > Trichoptera > Phryganeidae > Agrypnia > Agrypnia vestita. Next base: position 30,235 of record JADDOH010011416.1, on the reverse strand, counting down.
TTAATCTAGATAATTTATTTTTATTTATAATCAAAACCCGCGAAACTGTCATATCTGGTGAGACCATAGAAAAGAGAATATAGGTTCCGCGCCATAAAAATGAACATAGAAAGGAAAAGAGAATATAGAAATGAACCATAAACTAAATGAACCGCGCTCGCAGAATATTGACTGCGCTCCCGTGCCCCCGCACAGTGGGTCGAAACCGTAATTTGAGTGACTTAAGGAGCAACTTTCTTTTTTACTTTTTTCTTTATGCGGATGGATAGAGCTCATTAACCTTATCAATAGTTGTCCTATGAAACTTTTTCCTAAACTTTATAGTTTGGGCAAAAAAAAAAGTTTAGTATTTTTTGTATGGAGCGGATCAAATTAAATTAAATTTCTGCTAAGTGGTGACTGACCCCGCTTTGAAACCTTTTTTTCTCATACCTTGTCTAGTCTACCATCGTTTGATGCTATGAACGTGTACATAAACTTGCAAGTCTACCAGATAAATGGATCGGAAAAAAAACGTATATATTTATAATATTATTTTTTATTTTCTTAATTTCTTTTATGTCAAACTAAATATGAAATAGTGAGTACAAGTACATTATAACACAAATAATCAACAAAAAACCCAACAAAGTTAGACTAAAAACTAACTAAATGAATACTTAATAATACAACAGCAAACTTATTTTTTTACAATTGTAGACAGTAGTTTTACGATATATATACATGTAACAGAGCTAGCAGCAGAAATTTGGCCGGTAGATTCCTGACTATGTTATGAGTCTAAAATGTTCAAGCAACCATTGCCTAATATCAAGAGTTATGGAGATATGCAATATCAAAGTTTGCTTTTTTAAATTTTTGCAAAGTTTTTATCATTTTATTCGACTTGTACTATAGCGAATGAATTTTTCATAATTGATATAAGTTACTGTAATGATAGTTCTACTTTTTGCAAAAAAAAAAGTAAGAAATATTGAAAAAAATGCAAAATTTGATATTGCATATCTTCGTAACTATTGATATTAGGCAATGGTTGCTTGAACATTTTAGACTCATAACATAGTCAGGAATCTACCGGCCAACTTTCTGCTGCTAGCTCTGGTACATCATATACTATCGTAATTTGTAAAATAATATGTTTGCTGTTGTTTTATTAAGTATTCATTTAGTTAGTTTTTAGTCGAATTTTGTTGTTTTTTTTTTGTTGATTATTTGAGTTATTATTTTTACTTACTATTTCATATTTAGTTTGACATAAAAGAAATTACGAAAATAAAAAATAATATTATAAATATATACGTTTTTTTTATTTTTTCGATCCATTTCTCTGGTACAATTGCAAGTTTATGTACACTTTCATAGCATCAAACGATGATCGACTAGACAAGGTATGAGAAAAAAAAAGGTTTCAAAGCGGGGTCTGTCACCATTTAGCAAAAATTTTATTTTATTTGATCCGCGCCATACAAAAAATATTAAACTTCTCACTCCATACAAAAAATCAAACTATAAAGTTTAGGAAAAAGTTTCATAGGACAACTATTGATAAGGTTAATGAGCTGTATCCATCTGCATAAAGAAAAAAGTAAAAAAAGAAAGTTGTTCCCTAAGTCCCTCAAATTACGGTTTCGACCCACTGTGCGATGTGTCTGTGGCTCAACGCGACGCTGCTCGACGACTCGACGTTTCAACTTTAAAACGCGATGCGACGCCACGCCACGCCACGCATGTCAGTACCTACATATATATTTTATATGGTCATATTAGACATGCGCGCCGAGCCTGAATTTGCCAGCGGCGGCGTGCCGGCCCGAAACGGTCGGCGGCGGCGGCGCGCCGCGGCGTGGCTCATTTTTTTAAGGGATATTTTTTTTAAGGAATGTTTAGATGTCGTGGAAAATCAGAAGTAAAAATATTCAAATCAAGGAGTGATCTATTATAAAGTTTTCGAATGCAAATTTTAGGTGCAAAGAAAACCATGCTTTCATTCAAAATCACGGTTTTCTTTGCATAACTCATAATTGTCATGTATGAATATGATCTTGTTAACTCTCACGGGGCTCATTTCATGTCTTCTGAGATGCAATTTTGTATTTATTTTAATTAATCTGGCTCTTAAGTTTTATCATTGCATGTTGTGTTTTTATCCCTTTGCTAATTACTTTGGACACTATGAACTTTGCATTCATATTTTGTACTGTAGCATTTCTTGGACTGACGGGTGCCTACCGGACTATCTCCAGTCAGGCCCTCCCAGTCCTGGCGGGTGTGCTCCCTGCCGATCTCGAGGTCCTTGAGGCTTGCGCCCATCGCAGATCGCTGAGGGGCCTGGAAATAGACTATTTTGGTAGAACTCCCAGGCCCCTGGAAAACGAGCGACCACAGGCGTTGGAAATGCATGTTAGACTAATAACGTTAGAAGTATGCCAAGACAGATGAGACACCGCCACCACCGGAGATGGACACACTCCATCTTCCCGAGGGTGACGGTTAAAGAAAGAAACTTGAGTTTTTCCGGAGGTTATTTTCCGGCTCTGGACCACTATACGGTACAGATGCTTTCGGGCCACGGAGAGTTCAGATCTAAACTCCATGATCTTGGACTCTCCGCTCATCCATGGTGCACCTGTCCCAGAGTACTCCAGACTCCGGGGCATATCCTCTGGGATTGCGAACTCTTGATGGATGCTAGATACGATATGCGTGTTGGAATATTCGGGTCACATGACACTGGTCGGTGTCTCACAAACGCCGATCTTGTTAGGAATGAAAGAAACTTTGAATGCTTCCGTGGGTTTGCTAGGGTGTGGGTGTCCCGTTGGGAAATCCTCAGGACGACTCTACTCAATATGAATCCGAATAAAAATCCTGCTTTGTAATTTTTGGTACAATAACCTATTAATATTTTTCGCCAATTTGTTTCTCTTTTCTTTTATTCTACTTAATGCACTTATGTTTACCATTACTTTGATTTTCATTTTGTTACTTATATAGTTTTGAATACCTATTATCTTGTTTTGTATACTTGCTCCTGTTTCTCCTGCACTGGAGCTACTATGGCTGGTGCCGACTACTTCGGCCGCAAGAGCACCCCTTTTTTTGCTTTTCTTTTTGTGTTGTCTTTTTCCCTACGGGGGTGGATGATCTCCCACTGTCCCCGAGTCAATCAGATGCACCGTGTGATTTTATTTATCTGTGTTTATTGCCTTTGTCATATTATTGTGTACATTTTTTTCTAAATAAAAATTCGGACAGAAGCTCGGACAGTGAAGGGTTTGGGCGGCCGACCCTGAAGGTCGCACGAGTGCGTGCTGCCCTGCCTGTGGCTTGGCGAGAAGGCTGCGTTGAGCATTAAAATAATGTCAACTAGGCGGCGAACGTGATTGGCCGATATGGACGCTCTGCGCATAACACGGCCCAGGGTGTGTGATGGGTCCCCTTCACTGTAGCATTTCCTGTACATATGTAATTTGCAATTCCCACTTAATGGATGATAAGTATATTCCAATTGTCATTTGTCCCTGCGCTTTGGACGCAGAGAAGAGGTTTTGTGTGGACGCCTCCCCATCCCGCTCGTATTCCCACGGCGGTGAGTACGGCCACTTTAGCGTAAAAAATGCCGGAAAGGGGTGGTGAAAGTGTAAGGCCGATATGTCAGCTATTGCTCATAGAACGGCCCTGGGTGTGTGGTGGGTCCCCTCTTCTCTCACGGGGCTTAGCCGAGACCTTTTGGCATTAACAACAAGGCCGGCAACTGAAAACACACGCTCGCTGGGTGTGCTGGTAGCTGGGATTGCCAGCATAGCTCTAGCGAGCGCGTTAAGCTACGGAAATGCCTTTTTTTCTTTCTTTCCAGTAGATAAGGATATCTCCTTGGACAACTTCTACATCTTCTGATCTCGTAGTAGCCAGGTACTTCCAACATTCTTGTGAAATTTCGGCGTCTTCTCAGTCTAAATCTGTGCCGTTGCTGCTATATTTCTTGGAAAGTTTGAATAGTAAGGCTTGTCCAGAAGATGCACTTGCAACAGGTTCAGAGTTAGAAGTAGCTGCTGACATATCTTCAAATCTTCTTGCTGCTAGATCTGTTGCTTTCACTTGTTTTTTAATGTATGTAGTCTCCATGTAGTTGTCAATTTCACTCAATCTAGGTACACTTTTGATTTCATCGACGGTTACGAGATTGTGCAACCCGTGCCCTAAGCAAAAGTGGCTGTCTCATATAGCCCTTTTAATATTTGACCCAGAATCTGTAACGGTGTGGATTTCTTTTCCATTCAGGCTTTAGACCTTTTTGCATCATTTAATCGATAAAAACAGACGAAACTGTTTAAAAAAGATATAAATTTAAGGCGTTTCAAAAATGTAACACCCAAAATCGGCGCGCCGATTGGCTTGACTCGGCGGCGGCGGCGTGGCCCAAGGGCGGCGCGGCGCAGCGGCGCCGGCGCGGCGCGCATGTCTAGGTCATATACAAATAGATAATACGCCATGTGATGAAACGCAACCCCACGCGGTAAGATCAAGTCGATCCAGGTCGGCGTGTTGCCGGGAGAGGAGCACACACACACACGCCACAAGACGCATCGCACGCAGTGTGTTTCCTGTTAACACCCGACAGCACGCGTCAGTCATTCAAGAACATTCTTGGTTTATAGATATTTTTTGTTAGTTTTTGCTTAAAATGTCGGATGAGCAATTAATAGAATTTGTAAAACGGTAGGTACCCAGTATTATATGATATGAGTTCAGGCCAATATCGTGATCATAGTTTTAGAAATAATGCTTGAAAATAATTTTTTTATTCAACTGTTTCTGTATAAAATATAATCTGATAAATCTGGAATAAATCTTCTTCAACATCTTCATCCAGCTCGTCTTTAAATAGTAAATCCATGACCACGTCAATGCATTTTCGAAAAGCAATGATACTAGGGATGGGTAAAAAATATCGATATATCAAATATCGATATTTTTTCTGAGATAATCGATATTTTTTTCTTGGCGACCTTTTTACTTGTGTTAATTTTTTTGATGACCTTTTTTTTTGGTCATCGATATTTTTTTTCGGATAATCGATATATTTTTTGCGGTGACCTTTTTTATTTTTTTTGGTCGCCAAAAGCTTATTCCTCTTACATTTTTGAAAAAATAATTTCGATAAATATCGATATATTTTTCTCAATGTATATCGATTATTTTCGATACTTTTTTAAAATATCGATATTTTTTTCAGTTACCCATCCCGAAATGATACGGCAGCCGGCAAACATCTTGAAATTTTACGGCGTAGTGGGGGGAAGTTTGCGCATGTACCATTCCACCAACGAGACCCAAATTTTGTATTCTGCGCATTCCCCCACTACGCCAAAGAATTTCAAGAAGTTTGCCGGCAACTGTACTAGCAAGGCGTATAGCGTCACGTGGCGTGTTGTATATGCGCACGATTTGCATCAAGTGTCGATACGTCACGTAGGGTCGCGTTTTAGCAGTAGGTATGTTTCAACCTTCAGGCGAATAATTAGCGCTGTTGTAAATAAAAAATTCGCATCACATCATGGAAGTTGATACAATTAATGTGAAAAATCAATGTCGATTACACATTATAGATATACGGGTTATTTGGAAAACATTAATAACCTCGCAGGCCTATACTCCTGCCTTGATTATGAGTCGAAAATGTTCAAGATATTATGACCTAATATCAATAGTTAAAGAGATGTGCGACATCAAAGTTTGCTTTTTTTCAATATTTTTGACTTATTTTTTGTAAAACGTTGGACTACCATTACACTAACTTATATAGAGTATGAAAAATTCATTCCCTTTAATACAAGTCAAATAAAAAAATAAAAACCTTCGAATTCCAATTGGAATTTTTTCAGGGTTTTAACCATTTTATTTAACTTGTATTGAAACGAATGAATTTTTCGTAATTAATATTTGTTACTATAATGATAGTCCAACGTTTTACAAAAAATGAGTCAGAAATATTGAAAAAAATGCAAACTTTGATAATAATAATAATAATAATAATTGGATAATTTGTATAGCCGATGATGTTCCATATCTCCATAACTATTGATATTAGGTAATGATAGCTTGAAAATTTTCGACTCGTAATCAAGGCAGGAGTATAGTCCTGCGAGGTTATTAACGTTTTACAAATAACCCTGTGTATAGTAAATATGCGCATGTGTACCTGTGATAGGTTTAAAGATAATAAAAATGAATTTCAAAATTGTTTCATAAAACGCCGATCTCTAACAATAATAATAATATAATTTATTGGATGCTGATAAACCGACCGTCCGCGGGCTTCCAGACGCGATAAAGTGATGTGGCAACTGGTTTTTTGTTGCAGAGGACCGAGTCTGGTCCCCAGAAGTAAACCTCCACAGATCTCGGGCACCTAACAAATACTGCACGTAGAATATTTAAGTAGTTACGTGCTGGGAGCTGGTGGTGGGTAGTTTGTTGTTAAGTGTCTTCGTTTTGTTGCGTTGTACGTTAAATGACAATATACGCGTCGTTCGACCATACAATTATTGGAACAATTGCTTACATGAATACGCGACGGCGATATTCTCCGTGGCTAATAATGCTGTAGTATTTAATTTCGTGTAGTTCAGTGTTCTTCAGTATTCAATATCCAGTGAGGCCTGTAGTGTACTTGTTAGTGCGTTACAAATTATTTTATTCAGGTTTGTGTATTTATTCTGTCTCTATTCATACATGATTTAACAAGTATTATATATTTTTAACACGCACGTTTCACGTGTGAGTATGGTTCATTATACTTGCAGAATGTAAATCACATAAAATTTCATACGCCGGCTTGTGGCTTCAGAAGTAGACGGTTTGATGATAATAATGTTATTTTCGTGGGTAGGTAGGTACTTATTATTAGTCTTTAGTGTCATGTCATTGACGTTGTTGAGGAATATTATGAGTTTTAATTTTAAATTAATGCATTTGCATTAATTTCAGCAGATTCAAATAGCTTGCCATAGCCAAACATATATAAAATAATACTTATAACATATGAAACAAGTAATCCATCTATTATAATTATTATTTGGGCTTCTTTTCAACGGGAAAGAATATACTGAGAGCAGGCACATGCAATCAATACATAAAGCGTGAGTTTTACGTAACTAAACATATATTATGGAAAAACAAGTCAAATCAAATATTTATCTGAGATACGAATATTACGAGGAGATATAAGTGCTGACTGCACGCCGCTGACGAAAAAAGAACGAAGTTGTTTCTAAAACTCGGATCCCCAGAACTCGAGACATATCACGTGCTCCAGTCGCTACCACCCGGGATAAATGTTCAACAGCCATCGGTGTATGTGGATGGTCAATAACAAACATGACGCATTTTATTTTTTATGGACGAGTTTTTGGTTTTATGTGCGTCATGCATAAGGCGGCAAAGAAATTTACTTTTCAAAAAACTGTATTATTCGCTTTTCTGTTCATCGTGCGGATTTGAATACTTTCCCGCCCGAGTGGGCTTGGCTACTACTTTTACTACTTTTACTACTTTTACTCGTGGCGTCTGCTTGCTTGCCGTCAACAAAAACTTTGGATCGATTTTTGACCCTTTTCCCGTGATCCAATCGGGCTGAAACTTGGCAAGCAGACTCGTGGCGACGATCAAGAAGATCTATCAAATTTTCGTTAAAAAAAATAAAAAATTATAGTATAATTTCGGATTTTTAGAAATTTTATTGGTTTTTTCAAATTGGAATCATTAGAAAAATTTGATTATTAGCAACGGCGCGCGGCGGCCCGATAACGTCGCGGAATATTTTAAATAAATTTGAATTACTCCATCGGTATACATAATAGGTACTTCACTAGGAATGTCGAAAATCTAAATTGACTGACAAATGTTTTTAGAATTTAATCTTCAAAGCATGAAGTGTCTTATCAAAGCTCAAAATATCTGACATTTTAGAAATATATTAAATTACTGTAAGTTTAGTGTTATGTTATATTTTTTAATTCGTCTTTAATTGTTGTTATATTTTACAAAGAAAGGGAGTATAATAAAAGCTTGGTTTTTATGGGTTACTTTTTATTTATTTATTGATGTATCTGTTGTAACTTCTACAATGCATTACTAAGTAATTTATTCTTCCCGCGGACTTCCTAAACTTTTAACTATTATATCCGTAATTTATTTTTAACACAGGTCACATGTCACAGTTGTTAATTATTATTTGCTTTGTATCTACCACGTGTTGTTTCGTTCTTGAGGAATGTAGTGTGTTATCATTGATCGACACGGAAGTTACTTTATGGTGCGTACTCTATTTTTATACTACACATTAAATTTGTAGTAAAAAATTTGTTTATTTAATAAAATAAAATAGTAATGCGAGTTTTTTTAAACGTTTTGTTTTCCAAGCGATCCCTCCAATTTTTCAATTCTCTAGTGGTTTTTGTTTGTCTTTTATTTTTTATACTATCTGTAACCCGTCAAAAATTACGCACGTTTACATGTCGGTTGCTAAAGAATAAATATTCATTTATTCAATAAAAAAAAATGTTTTTAAAAAAAAGATCGTTACAAGCAGATAGATGTTACAGGCAGACAGACGACGAAATTATTATTACATATTGGGATAATAAGATAATAATTTTGTCACGTGAGATTTTTATCGTGGACATTTTGTATTTGTACCAAATTTCCGTGGATCTGTTGTCGTTGGACCAACAGCTCGTAGACCTTTTATCCTTGGGAAAATTTTGTGGACCTTTTGTCGTTCGACTAAATGTCCGTGAATCTTTTGCTTTCTCAAAAAAGGAAAAAAAATATGGATCTTTTGTCGTCGGACCAAATGTTCATGGACCTGTTATCGTTGGACCAAATGTCCGTGTACCTTTCGTCTTTGGACCAAATGGCTGTGGACCTTTGAACTAAATGTCCGTGGACATTTATTCGCTGGACCAAATGTCCGTGGACCTTTTGCCGTCGGACCGTTTGTTGTTGGACCAAATGGCTTTGGATCTTTAGTCGTGGACCTTTTGCTGTTGACTTTTTATCGTGGACTCTTTGTCGCGGACCTTTTAGGACCAAATGTCCGTGGTTTTTTTGTGGTTGGACCTTTATAGTTGGGCCTTTTGTCGTAGACCATTTGTCGTGGATTTTTTATTGTGGAACTATTGTCGTGAACCTTTTGCAGTGGACCTTCTGTTGTGGACCTTTTGTATTGGATCTTTTGTCGCCGGCCTTTGTCGTGGACCTTTTGTCGTAGACCTTTTGTTGTGTACCTTTTATCGTGGACCTTTTGTCATGGACATTTTGTCGTGAATATTTTGTGGTGGACCTTTTGTTGGTGGACCAAATGTCCGTGGACATTTTGACTTTGGACCAAATGTCCGTGGACCTTTTGTCTTTTAAAAAAAAAGGCTAAACTTTACTTTATGGCATCACTCCGATTTTCTTAAAAAAAAGTATCCTGGCGTAGTTGCGTGCCCTGATGTCAAAACTGAAATCAAAATTTGGAGGTCGTAAGTATTTAAAAAGTTATTACACTTTAAAGATTGAAATTTTTCCATACGTTTTGACATTTGCGTCGTTTAATTTACGGATAAATCATATTGCTTGACCACAATAACTTGGCGTGCGGCGACTTTGGAACCAAATCCCGCCCCGCCCGCGCCCGGTGGTCATTCAGTACAATTTTGTATTTGCTAGGGAGCTGTGACATCTTGATTACCAATATACACTGAATTATTATGTCCAAAACATCCTAAACAGTCCGGGATGGTGCAAGAACAATTGCCAATGAAGTATTAAAGTTTTGCGAAGCTGAAAAAGCAAATAATGGACCGATATTACCGTCTGAGAGTTTGACAGATAGAATGGCCACCATTACGGCTTGGTGCTGCCCCACTAAATTTCTGTTAAAGGCTACGACACCGGTCACCGGACATTCTGTACATTATGTATTGTGTAATAAATTTACACCCTGGCAACATGACGGGCCGTAGCAGGTTAGTACCTGGGGTACAAAGCCGTGGAACGCCCCTACGACTGCTGCTTTGCCACCAAACCATAACACAATGAGTTAAAACCTTGACGGGCCGTAGCAGGCGAGTATACGGGGGCACATCAGTATGAAAATATACATTCATACTGAAAATATATTTCTTAGTTATAAGGAAATAGGCACAAAATTATCAATTTTCAAAAAATATTTTTTATAAAAATTGATAATTCTTATAAAACATACTTTTTGCTAAATCTCTGTATTTATTATTGCATCACGTTTTTTTTACTAGAATTATTAATGATGTCTAACAAAAAAAAAATCTTTTTGAAAAATTGTATACGGTTCGCATCATATATATTGTACATAAAATTATTGAAATGTCAAAATATAAGGAAATTTTTCAAACTTTAAAGTGTAATAACTTTTTGAATACTTACGACCTCCAAATTTTGATTTCAGTTTTTTGACATCAGGGCACTCAACTACGCCAGGATACTTTGTTTTAGGAAAACCAGAGTGACGCGATAAAGTAATACCAAAATGTAATACCAAAAAAACATAACAATAAATGAAAAAAAAAACAAATTAAAAAAAAGTTTTCGTAAAAGAAGTTACGGATGTTACATGAAATTAAAGGGACAGTCAGACAGACGGACAGACGGACAGACGGACGGAGGGATGGACGGAGGGATGGACGGACGGACGGACAGACGGATGGACGGACGGACGGACGGACGGACGGACGGACGGATGGACGGACAGACGGACGGCCGGACAGACGGGTGGACAGATGGACAGACAAATAAATTATTATAATTGGGATAGAGTATATACGGAATACGTGTCACATTAATATTATTACGATTTTCAAACTAAGCTAAATGCTTGTGCTAGTGCTTGTGAAAATACGACTAATTTGCTGGTGTCCTGGACTCGAACCACCGACCATTAGATCACTAGGCGAGAGTCTTGACCACTACACCAATAAGCTATTCAGTTTATGTAATTATCCCCTCCCAATCTTTAATTGCAATCAGAGAGTACTTAGTTGTTATCTCAATACGAAAGGCGTTCACAGCAATACAAAAAAAAAGATTTTTGGCCACCTATTAAATACTACTACCTTCATATCAATTTTGTGTACAGGACTTATACCTATCAATCTTCATATTCCCAGATATAATTTTCAACGCGATATAAATATACTTTATTTAAGCCCAATCCAATGTTTTTAAATTCTTGAACTAGAGACAGTACAGATTAAACAAACATGGAAATTAAATCGTAGTAAACATATTTACATAATACATACATACAATGTGAATGATGTCATTTTAATTAATTGAGTTATTTGTTTTGTTTAAAACAAACATGTGTCATAACTATGCCATAACTGTTGCTCTGCTGGTGCCCTCAATATTTGGTCTGCTACTCTCTGCTGCGTGCCTCCACTCTTCGCGATGCTGATCCTTGTTTAATGTGATCTGTGAAGTTCGTATCACTTTTCGGACATGGTCGGCCCAAGTGCCATACCACTATACAATTTCGTTTTATTTCTAAAGATGATCTATAGAATGATCATTACTTCTGCTGCACATCTTTCTTTTCTTTAATATTCCGAAGTTGACCTCTATTTGAATAATAGATTTCCAAAGTTTCTTCCAATCCACATAAAATAATATCTTTCATTTATCATTACTATTATTCTTTCCTCTCATCTCATTTTATTTCATATTTCATATGTATGAAAATGAGATGTGCCACTTAGAAAGCTGCAAAAAAAGGCTTTTGACTTATCATAATATCAGTTACCGGGTCTTAAGCCTGGAACTTTATATTGGTGGTAGAGGACTTTCCCAATTGATTTATGTCAACCTTATTATTCTCATCAAATTTTGTTCTATATATTTTATTAGGTTGCCAACCCTAATGTATGGAAGTGAAGCCTGGAATTGGCAAAAGAGGAATGAAAGTAGACTGAATGCGGTCACTAAGACGCTTGTGTGGAAAATCTATGGTCGATAGAGTAAGGAATGAACAAATTAGACGTGAATGCAATGCTGGCTGTAGTGTGGTAGATAGAATAAAGAAAGGAGTGCTCAGATGGTTTGGTCATGTGGAACGTATGAACGAGGAAAGGATGGTTAAGAAAATATATGAGGCAAGTGTTGAAGGCAACAGAAATAGAGGACGTCCGCGAAAGACCTGGCACGATCAGATACAACAAGTGTTTGAGGATGGCCCCGTTAAAAGCCGCAACAACCGTAGAACTTTTATGAGAAGATGTATGAATGTGGCCGAAGCAAAAGTGGTGTGCCAAGATAGAAGAGTGTGACGTTCAATCCTCTCTGCCTACCCCTGCGGAGAAACGGCGTGATGGTTAGTTAGTTGGTTAGTTATTTTATTTAATAAAAATGTGGCATTAAAGTTCTTTCCGCCTTAAGGAAGGTTATGATATGCACACCATACAGTATTTCAACTTACTTATGCCTACCAGGGTCATTTGAAAAGTTCGCGAGTAATTTTTTTTTACAGTTTATCAGCAGGTCGGATGACCCTTACAGATAAACATATAAGATATAATTAATTGTACAATTTAAGATATTTAAAACATGTTACTAACTAACTAACTAATGTAAACTTACTAACTCAAGTGAGTTTCATTATAGTGAGTTTCAATATAGCCAATTAACAATATTGGGTGTTTATTTATAGGATTATCTCTCGACATAGGCATGCTTTGTTCCTAGGTCAACGAAGCCAGAGCCCCTGTATTTGTGTCAATATTTTGCGGGCACGTTGTTTATGGAGAGCCCATATTACATGCTTGAGTGATTGCTTACTAAATATGATATGATTTCTTTTTTAAGCTGGAATTGTGTCATTGAGAATATGTATATCAATGTTGGCATTGTATGATGAGATTTTGTTGTAGTAGTTTAGCATTTTAGGTAAGGGGGAGAAGTGCCCTATGTTGGTATTGTAGACCTTAGTGTGAAATAGAGAATGTGATCTCAGGGACCGGACAGGTGTGTTTATGTCTATTAGTGAGAGTAGTGAAGGTGTGTCCAATTTGTTGTTTAGTATTTTGTAAAGTGTCATTAGGTCTGTAATTACAGTCGAACTAGGTTATAACGAGCTCGGATATAAGGAGATCTCGGCTAAAATGAGCAAAACTGTGGATTCATTTTGATTTATGCATATTCCCATACAATCATTCTCAGTTATAAGGAGCGCGATTCCCGGATATATGGAGAAAATTTTAGAAACTCTGCATAAATACGAGTACTTGCTTGGGTTACTGATAACAATGAAGGTCGAGAATATTGGTCATATAACTCCGATTATTGGGGGTTTCCAAAATGTGACAGTTTGTCTTATGCAGTTTACTGTATTAGCATTTAAAAACCTAAACATGTCCACTAAGAAACCAAAGTGTCTCTCTGTTCGCAAAAAAGTCAAAATTTTTCGTGAAATAGAACGCGGCACCAATAATTCCGAAGTCTGTAAAAAGTTTTCACTATCGTCTTCTACAGTTTCATAACTCTGCAAAAATAAGGATGTTTATTTAGTTGCTCTTGAAAATAACATCACACATTCAAAAAATTGACAAAGTGCGAACTTAGTAACGTTGACGAAGCATTGTTAAAATGGTTCTTTTCCCAAAGATCTGCTAGATTTTCCATCGACGGGTCAATACTTAAGACGCAGTTGGAAAAATTCGCAAAACAATTTGGAAGAGATGACTTTAAATGTAGCAATGGATGGCTGGATTGTTTTAAAAATCGCCGTATTATTGTTTATGCTAAAGTTAATGGAGAAGCAGCATCTACCTATTCTGTAATAGCAAGTGATTGGATTGAAAGCGTTTGGTCAGAATTGAGGCAGAGTTTCTATGACGAAGTCATCTAAAATGCTGCCGAGACAGGACTCTTTTATAATATGACATTATGTATATTGTATTATTTATAGTGACATTAAATGAAGTTATGCTATACGAGTATATTAAATCTTAGATATTCTATCGCAGTCCAATTATATAGTATTCGGATTATTAGTTTAAAAAATCTATGCATGAAATTGACCTATCCCGGATAAAAGGAGTCTTGGCTATAAGGAGCAAATTTAATCGGTCCCGTCGCGCTCGTTATAACCGAGTTCGAGTATATTTGTTTTTTGTGTTATAATATCTGTGTAAATATGTAAAATATCTGTAATATATCTACTGTATTATTATGCCTGTCTAAAGAATAATTGTTAAATTAAAGTTTAGGACTCCTACTATAAAATTGTATTTATTCTGTAATGTGTAATTCACATAATTGATATAAAATATTTTTAATAGTCGATAATATTTATAGATAAACTCGAGCGACGATGGTTAAAATAGAATCAGTATTGATATCAGATGCCGTGGACCCCAGGTGTGCTGAGCTCCTGCAAAAGCATGGTATCAAAGTCACCATCAAAACGAAGTTGAAAAAGGAGGAACTGATCGCTGAAATAAAGGTAACGAATTAAATATCTTTTATATTTATAGTGGTAACTTTTTGAATGAATGTCGACAACTTTCACCCGACAAATTATTTTTTAAAATATTTTTTTGATGGATCAGTTAATGTATGTCCTAAGATATGGTTGTATCGAAACCGGTCGATGTTAAATTTAGTGCTGTAACAGAGGCGTTGGCGGAAGTCCAGAGTTGGGCCTCTGCAGAAGCGGAAGTTAACGGAGGCAAAAGTGGGTTAACAAAGAAAAAAAAAAAATTAAAATGTATTGCCTGCCCAACATAACTTGGTGTGCGGCAAGATTGGAACTAAAACCTGCCCCACCCGCACCCGGCGGTAACCCCTCTCCCCGTAATTCAGTAAAATTTTATATTTTCTCAGGAGGTGTGACATCTTGATTACCAATATACACTGAATTATTATGTCCAAAACAGTCCGGAGTGGTGCAAGAACAATTGCCAATGAAGTATTTAAATTTTGCGAAGCTGAAAAAGCAAATAATGGACCGATATTACTGTCTGACAGTTTGACAGATAGAGCGGCCGCCGCGGAGCGCTCTGTTACCTGACCAAATTTATATTGAAGGTTCTGACACTGGTCACTGGACATTCAGTACATTATGTATTGTGTAATAAATTTACAACCTGGCAACTTCTGTTCGCGACAGGGGCGCCCTCCCTCGCACGCCAAGTTATAGTGGTGACGCTCTACCTATTGATAATCAACATTAATTAGAGGCAAATTACATTTAACAAACAGTTTTGCAGCTTTGTCACTTTCTAAGCGATTTCTTAAGCATTCGTAAATTAAACCGGCTCCGGCGACTAAGATAAATAATCGCACACAATGGGAACAAAAGCTTGAAATTTAGAATTATTTTTCCACCATAATAAAGGGTCTTCGTTTAGTGGGAGCCGGTTTTGATTATTATATTAATTTTTAATGAGATCTTAATGATTGCTATTGGTGACATTGCTGTAATTTCATATACTCTCTTTATCGTCAGGTGAGACAGACACCTCAAATACACCTCTGTTAAAACTTAAAACTCCGTTAAAAACATGCAGAGGTGGATGGGGAGGCAGAGATACGATTATTTGCGGATGTTCTGCATTTGCGGAGGCGAGGTTCTGTTACAACCCACGTTAAATTAATCAAAGTGGTTGGTACACAGTTTGTATGTTATTAAAATTAATATTTAAGGTTCAAGAAAAGTAAATATCCTATTTTATTCACCATATTTCTATCTCTGTATTGTTGATAATAACTATGATCGGAGGAAACCGTTATCTTTATGAAACTTTTTTTAGACATCTTTTCATTTAAGAAAGACAATCGGATTAGTAGCAAGTGTAAACATTTTGGGTTCTAAATGAAAATTTTAATTAAAAAAAAATTATTTAGTGGATTACCTACTTGTCAGCGAAATTTAGAAACTGTGTTTTAGAACACGATCAACAGTTGACGAGATGTTTACGTAACTATTGATGAAATCGTAAATATTTATTAAAGCATCACGTTTCTTGATACAGCTTGCAACCGATATGTTTTCGTTGTTGTCTTGAAATATAAAATAAAGCATTATCAAAAGATTCTATGTGGAATCATATCAATATGAAATGGTACTTCGCTGGTAATTAAATATTACCAGCAAGAGTTATTTTTATTGATATTGTATTATACAGGGTGTACTAGAGCTAGCAGCAGAAACTTGGCAGGTAGATTCCTGATGTGTCATGAGTCTAAAATGTTCAAGCAACCATGGCCTAATATTAATAGTTATGGAGATATGCAATATCAAAGTTTGCATTTTTTTTTTATATTTCTTACTTACAATATTTTTTGCAACAAGTTGAACTATCATTACAGTATCTTATGGCGATTATGAAAAATTCATTCGCTTTAATACAAGTCGAATAAAATGATAAAAACCTTGCAAAAATTTAAAAATATAATTTAATTAGTAATTTCAGCAATAATAGAATATACGGATTTTGCCTTCAGAAAATTCTGTCAGTTTTGCTATGGCAACTGTGTCGTGGCCATGGCCAGTGTTTCCGTAAAACCTATTTGTCTACGTAAAAAAGCATAAGTGGTCTACTACTTAATTAATTGACGATAACAAATATTCATAATCGTCAAATGATTTAAAGTGATGTATCATGCTGGCGACACACATGCTCTATTTAATTGCTAATAGCGATGCCGTTTGTTGACAGATTGACAATAAAAAGTGTATTATGTAGCGCTTGAGATAATTTTATCTATTATTATCTCCTAAGCGTATATTATAATGTGTAAATTGTATTAACAAAGTGCACTGCTTTATGTTATTAGTAAAACAATTTTTAAATTTTTCAATAATAGAAAAATAGCTTTGTGGTAACATAATTTATATTAACACTTTGTATAAAACCACTATTTATTGAATTATCAACATGTTTCGGGGCTAGAGCCTCCAAATATTCGTGATTCGAACGAAGTACTCGAATATTCAAATATATTCGTAAAAATTTTAAGAAGGGAATAATTTACTTCGGGTGATAAATACTTTCTATATTATAGTAATTATAGTATTTTATAAAAAAACAACAAAAAATATATTGGAAAATAATGTTGAATTAAGAAATACAAATAAAAAAAAAACACAAAAAAAAATCTCGATAACTGACAAAATTTTAGATATGTTTATATTACCCCTTCATATCTCACACCCCACGTGCAAGTTTTTTGATAATTATTTTGTATATAAATTCCTGTTGGTCGGCTCAAATATTTATGAAATAGAAAGCCGACAAAACGAAGTGTTTTAAACGTAAGTGCTTATTGTAATAAAACTATAAAGATAAGCATGGCTTTAAAAAAAAAGGCAAATGTAAAAGACGCCTGACTTCATTATATAGCCCATAGCGGTATACCTGAAATGACTTTCATCGCTTGCAAATGACTTTCAGGGTTCGTAAACCTTTGTTTCGTTTGGAAAAATATTAAAAATCTTGTAATATAAATATGAGCGAATACTTTACGAATACTTTTTAAAGTATTTGAATAACGAATACTTAAAAACAGGCGAATATATTCGAGGTTCGAATATTCAAATATTTGGATTGGAGGCTCTATTCGGGGCCAATGGCCCTTTCATTAGGATACAAAGATACTATACTAAATACTAAAAATTAAAATTCGAAGTACAGATATTAACAAAAAATAAATATACCTATGGTTGTTGAGTAAATAATTAAGAAGTAGTGTGAAAACAAATTTTAAAGTACCTTGTTTTCTTTTTATTAATAAAACTATTATTAATTTACATTAACATTGATTTATTTACCTTCAGAATCATGATGCCCTGATTGTCCGCTCCAGCACCCAGGTTACCAAGGAGATCCTGGAAGCCGGAGACCGGTTGAAGGTGGTGGGCCGAGCTGGAGCTGGCGTGGACAATATCGATGTGGAGACAGCGACAGCGAAGAAAATTATCGTTTTAAAGTAAAATATATATTTGAACCTTTCACATATATTTCGGTGAAAATAAAGATATTTAACAACCAATGTAGTACCTAAAATTGAATTGTTTTAACACATAACCTCACTCGGGTTGGTCACCAAAGTCTTTATTGTATCTTTCATAAAAAAATGAATGATAATCATTTTATATTGATTTGCTACCATAAAATAAAATAAAAAAAAGAGATATTTTTAAAATGAAAACATATTTTATTCATTCATAACCTGGCAGTGACCAAATATTTTTACGGTAAATAGATTTTTTCTATATTTCTTTCTAATTGATTCATCTAATTTACCTACTTAATTTTATTTGTCCCTTATATTTGTTTTCTTCTTCTTCTTCTTCTGCTTCATCTAGGACTGCGTCCTGTCATTGCTCGGAGCCTGTTCCTGGGATACAGATGTCCAGCTATCTCGCCATCTTTTATGCGGTCTTCCTGGGAGTCTGGTACCAGACGGCAGCTTGTTCGCTGCTATGCTCACTACTCTCTCAGTACAAGCTCTCTCCACATGATCTCTCCAGTAACGTCTTCTAGATCTTCCCCATCGGACAATATCCTCGACGTCACAGGACCTTCGTATTTCAGAATTCCTCACTCGGTCTCGGATTGTCAGTCCCGCAATGGGTCGGAGAGTCTTCATCTCAGTTATTCTTAGGAGATTTTTTGTTCTGGTAGTGTCAGCCCTTGTCTCGATACCGTACGTCATGATTGGGCGGACACAGGTCTTGTATATCTTCACTTTGCTCTCCTTGAGCATATGTTCGTTTCTCCAGACAGCATTTCTCAAGCATCCAGCAATAGTTGCGGCTTTGTTTGCTTGCTCTCTTACTTCTTCGTAGAGGTCGTTACTGCTGGATATCTCGACACCCAAGTACTTGAAGCTCGTTACTTGCTCTATTATTTTATCGACAATTGCAAGCTCGCATGGTATTGGCAGTTTTGACGTTACCATGCTCTTAGTCTTAGCTACGGAGATTTTCATGTTGTATCTTTGTGAAGACATATGGAATTTGTGCAAAAGTTTTTGAAGATCGTCTTCGGTGTTGGCTATTAATACCGCATCATCAGCATAGCATATTATATCTATCTGTTTGTCTCCCATGTTGTAGCCTAGATTCATTGTTTTGACATCTTCTATTAGCTTATCCATGATGATGTTGAATAAGAAGGGGCTCAAGCTATCTCCCTGTCTGATGCCTACTGCGGCTGGGATTTCTTTCGATAGATCATTGTTTACTTTTATGCGCTATTTTGTTGTTAGTATTCAAGTTATGGATAGCCTTGATGATGGGTAGTGGTACATCTTTTTCCGTTAGGATATCTATAACATCTTCTAGAAGCACTCTGTCAAAGGCTTTTGTGAGGTCAACAAAACACATATACGCCGGTTTATTATATTCAATGGATTTGTTTTATATTTCGTAAATTAGAAAATAAAATGATAAAATATATTTCTGTGAATAATACAATTAAGCATTCTTTGAGCAGGTCTGCTAGTGCCTAGGGTTGTATCTTAAAAAATAAACTTCTCGTTACATTTCCGCAGTACTCCGGGAGGTAACGCCATCAGCGCCTGCGAGCTGACCTGCAGTTTGATGAGCTGCCTGGCCAGGAACGTGGTGTGGGCAGCGGCGGCGCTGCGAGCTGGCCGCTGGGAGAGGGCCAAGTTCCTGGGCCAGGAGCTGCAGGGCAAGACGCTCGCCGTGCTAGGCCTGGGCAGAGTCGGCAGAGAGGTCGCCATCAGGATGAATGGATTCGGAATGAGGGTGAGTGTTGGGATGTTTGGGAGATAATTAATATATTATTGTACCAATTATTGTAAGCAATCTATATAAAGTACGGGACCACATACTCAGGGCCGTTTTATGAGCAATAGTTCCCATACCTGTCCTACACTTTCCAAATCGGCATTGTCTGTCTGTCCGTTCGTCTGTCTGTCTGTCTGTCCCCCTAACTTTGTGTAATGACCGTAACTTTTTTCTAGTAAAATTTTTTTGAAAAAACATTTTTTTCAAACAATTTTTTATTACAAATTTTTTTTTAATAAAATATATAAATACTTATTCCTTAGGAACCGACATGTAAAAGTACCGTCATTTTTGAGGGGTTACAGCTAGTAACACACATACAAGTACATGTAAGCAGGCATTCTCGGGATACATTCTGAATTTTTCATAAGTTTTGTAAGGGTTACCTAAACCACCGAAGTATATAAATGGTTTATCAAAAGAAAGGGTCCCTGGGCTACAACCTATGTAGCCTGGGTGAAAAATAAAGGGCTTTTTTAAAAATATCTTAAATTTCCAAACTTCATGTGGACCTTAAGGTCTATTCAGTTCTAGCAATTCAACCACTAATCGCCATCAAACCGACGAGATTTATCTCCACGTAAATGAACATCGAATGCGGACTACTTGTGTCGTTACTCATATTAGCAGTCAATGAGCACACGGTATCGACTGCGACGGTTACTTTTTTAGCGCTGAATACGCCAAAATAAAATAATACAATTTGAACGAGTGGTAACTGTCAATTGTACGAGGGTGACGGGCGATTTTGGAACCGTCAACTGCTAGAAAATCATCGGACAAGCGACTGAGAATCTCTGAAAGGTGGACATGAAAGCTTATCACTCAGCCCTTAACGGCTTTGCACTGAAAGGGGCCTTATGGCACCAGTAAATAGCTCCATGGCACCGTCCGGTGCATGGCCTAGTACACTAAGACGGACAATCTTTTAAAGAATTTTTGTTTTCACGTTAGAGATTCTCTTCTAAATGGTTATTGTAATTTTCACACTAATCCACCTCTATTATTTACATTTTATGTGTGTATCATTATAATAAAATGCTTTTCGACAGGTGATTGGATATGATCCCATAGTATCTGCTGAGGACACGAAGAAGTATAACACCGAGAAGATGGAGCTGGGTGAGATTTGGCCGCTTGCTGACTTCATCACCGTCCATACGCCTCTGATGCCGTCTACCAGAAGTAATATTCAATTCTTGTAGTACCTACAATGCAATCACGACCCTCTCTAGAGAGGAAACAATAATCTTTTTAGGGTTTGAGACGTCTTTTAGAACAAACATATCAGCTGAATCATCTTTAAAGATTTATTCTTACCAATCTATTATAAATAGTTCTTCATTCCCTTTAAATATTTGTTTCATTAGGTTGACAACAAATTATTTAATAAGGTTCGGAACTTTTTGTTTAGCAAAGTTCAAAACGTCTGTTTAGTAGTGTTTCGAACGCCAATTGTCTAAATTTAGCTAAACCATAAAATTACTATTTTCTAGAAAACACACATTTCTAGAAAATCCGACAATTCATCTTCTTTACGAAGGGAATCTTGTAAACTAACTACGACAGCTTTGCTGAATAAAATCGATCTATGGCATTGACTCAAGATTTTGGTGTTGTAACATTTAATTTAATAAAAAAAAAACATTGTTCATTTTTCAGGATACAAATCAAAGTTTTTAATATTATCTTTGTTTTAACTAAAGTTTTAAACTTTTTAATTATTATGTCAATGTTACTAAAATGCAAAATGCTCAAAAGAATATACATTGTGGATAAAATAAATCACTCCCTTGCATAAAAGATTATTTCTCTTGTATATAAGACATTGGTAGAATTTGAGATTATATATTTCGACGTAATTTTCATATTGTCGAAGATATTTTGTATTAGTAGTTGAATAAATAGTTAATCTTTCAGCGTATAGATTAACTGTTAACTATACTCAATATTCTTGATTCGAGTGTTATAATACTGCACAAAATGTTTTTTTTTCAGATCTAATTAATACAAATGTATTATCCAAATGCAAAAAAGGCATTTTCATAATAAACGTGGGACGAGGAGGACTTGTAAATGAAAAGGATCTTCTGGAAGGACTGAACAGCGGACAGGTACACACCTTTTCTTTAAAACCTGAAGAAATAAATAAATATTTAACTGTAAATGGTTGCGGATATTTTACCGGATACCGAGAAACGAGAAACGAGAAGCACTCAACGAAATGTGAGAATTGTTTCTCGGAAAAACATACGGTTCGTACAAAATATCTGCAACCATTTACAGTTATATATGTCCAGCGACCGTAATAACAACTCTAACTCTTTAAATAAAAAAATATTTGAGTTTTACAAGTGTTGTGTTATATTATATAATTATTGTTTGTTCAGGTTGGTGGAGCCGCTCTTGATGTCTTTGAACAAGAACCACCCACAGACTCCATTACTCTAGAACTTATTCAACACCCCAATGTCATTGCTACTCCTCATCTTGGTGAGATACTTTTTTTAAATATCTCGAAAAAATTTTAAGATAATTTAATATTTTCATTCAAACATAACATCATACAGTACAATTATTTAATAAAGCAGTATAACCGAACTGAGGCATTCCAAAACCTTCGGATATAGTACATGGAAATGTCGCCAGATGGCAGACAATATTTTTGTGATTCTTTTATTTTTTGTATACACACCATATTCAATTTATAGAACTCCATTTGTCTTGTTAGTTTGTCAATTAATTGCATTGTTAATCAACACTATAAAAATCAAAAACGATTTTTTTTGGTCCTAAATTTCATTTCTCCAAATAACTGGACGAATGTTTTGGCTGTCTAGGCCATTATCAACCGATGATGGCTGATGATGATGAATAGCTTATCAGCTGACGATGGCCTAGACAGCCGAAACGATTGCCCAAATATATGAAAAAATTAAATATACATAAAAAAAACGCGTTTGATATTTATTGTTTTAATATTTGTTCTCGCAAGATGGCATTAAGAAAATGAATGATTATTTTGAATTTCTCATCAATTTTGGAAAAAAATTATTAAAATATTTCACAATTTTTCTAGTTTAGAGTAGTCTCGGTTTTCCGTGGTTATAATTCCGATAAATTATTTAAAATATAAACCACCAACATTTCACTACATGTTACCTATGTGTTTTTGATTTTTGTGTTAGTTCATAGAACTCTGTTTATTTTTAATGAAATTTAAAATAAATTAAATTTTAATAAATATTATTATTAAGTTCTGCGAGTTTGTGAAAAGCGTTATTTTAAATATGACAGCTGTTTCGGCTTCCAGCGATATATGTGCGTGTAATGTGGCCTGGAAAAAATAACAAAGTGATTTTCAAATTTGAGCTTAATATATTGACGTGTTAAAAATGTCTATCTGCATTAATGTTTATTTTCTCGCCAAGCAAATTGGATATATCTACATATACATACTATATAGTCATTTCTGCCTATAATGTTGTACAAGAAATAGTGACCAAGTGACAGTCAGTGGCGTGTAGTGGGTATAAACTTAGGGTATGCTGTGACCGACTATATACCTATGAGTATATATTATATATAGATATAGATATATATTATATATATATATATATAGATGTATGACGAACTACTTTCTGGGGAACCCGCGTCAAACAGTCCTGAAAAGGACTTTTAAACTTCCGACGTTTCGAACAGACACTGCTCATTCTCAAGAGCCTCTTATTTTGATTCCTGCCCAAAACTGGACGAGTAAACCCGACTGTTCGGGGCAAGAGCCAGAACAAAAGTGAATTAAAATCCTTATTGGTGCTAAACATTATTGATTTTTATTTATTTGTTTAATAGCCGACTTTGACTGACTTGGACTGTTTGACGCGGGTTCCCCCAGAAAGTAGTTTGTCATCTTTTACCCGCGAAAACCTTAAATATAACATATATATATATTATATTTTTATGTATAGGTATACATTTAAATTTTTTTTAACTCTGTATAATGAACTATTTTGAGTAGCTTCAATTCACAAAAATAACTGCACTATAAAAGAAGTATTGTATATAGGTATAGCAAATACGGAAAAAAATTTCAATATATTTCGAAGACGATTTATATATAATTAAATCGGGAACAATACTAATTTCAGATTTACGTTTCTTTTCACAAAAATAAATCGAACATTTTATGATATCAATATGATATGTTATGATATGACAGATGGTATTTAAATTCACCATAGAAAAGACAGATAGAATTTACACCGAAAGTTTTGGGTGGAATTTGTAAAAAATAACATTTTTGCAATGACGTGCGTGTAGTTCTCACTTGGCATAGGACCTTTCGAAGAAGCACGCCAAATTAACTTGTCTATTACACAAAACTCGCAGCATTAAAAATACCCGTTTTTTTTCTCGACTTGACTATATCTATGAAACAAATTTGTTGGGCGAGATAAATGAAGAATTGACATGAAGTTAGGTACAGAAAAGTCGGAAATAAAACTTCTAGCCGTAGAACAAATTACGGCTAGAATTTTAAATCGGAAAAAAAACAGATACGTCACGTTAAACAGAAACGTCAGAAATAAAACGTCTAGCCGTAGGACAAATTACGGCTAGAATTTTGAATAAGATAAGGATTATTTAATTAATATTTGTTTCTCAGAATCTTAACTAATGCACAGCTTTTTTGCTTGTATGCGCTGCACGCCACTGGCACTGGTGACAGTTATTGTCAACATTTTACATTTTGTCAGTTGGTCACTTTCTCTTGTATGACGACGATATGTACCTACATAGATATATGTTCAAGAAAACTATTATCATTCGTATTCGAAAATTATGATCAAAATATATTATTCTGTATTTGAAAATATCCACTATTCACACCACCAAATGACTCTATTTCCATGCTAACACAAACATACTGCGATTTTTTTATAATTTTCTTTGTTGTGATGGTTAAATTTCAACTTCGAAGACATAAAATAACTAATTATTGTAAAGCTGAAATTCTAACATAAAAAGTCCATCATTTTTGACAGGTTGTTTTTTTATTTTTAATTTAAGACATTTATAAATAATTTTCGCATAACTTTTAATTAATATATTTTGTTCATAATAGTTTCCTTTTAAGTATTGATGTTATCTCTATAAATCAGAGTACGAAAAAATCCGATTTTTATACAAAAAATAAAAAAATCGGATTTTTTAATATATATCCGATATTTCACATTGATTGCTACAAACTCTAAATAATAAGGAAATTTTTATTTTTATTTTGTACATGAATTATAATTTATTAAATAAATGAATTGCATACTAAAAAAGCTAATATATGCAATTATATATAAGTTATAATAGTTGCTCTTTCTAACGTAGTGCTTGTTTCTTTGTGTGAAAAGAAAACGGATTATATGAAAAAATTAAACTAAAAAACAACCGTAACACTTTTTAAAATACAGATACCGCAGATGTCAAAAAAAATAACCTGTAGCAATTTTTAAAATACAACTAGCGCTCTCTAGTAATGACCGCAGATATATAAAAAAACTTGTAGCACTTTTTAAAATACAACTAGCGCCATCTATTAACGACTGCAGAGAGTTTTTATGGATATATATCGAAAATAAAAATCGAGCCATAAATATCGTGATATATATCCTCGCACCCTGCTATAAATATAATTCAATAATAAATTATTTTGTTACAGGCGCCTCCACTGCAGAGGCTCAGATCAGGGTAGCGGTGGAGGTGGCTGAGCAGTTTGTAACCCTGGCCAACCCCGACAAACCCTTGGCGCAAGTTTGCGCTGTCAACCCTCAGCTCCTGAAAGCGTAACGAGCCTTGTTGGACCATTGAACACTTATTGTGATGATACTTCTATCATGAAATATGATGAATATATTTTAAAAATAAATAAAGTTTAAAAAATATATCTGCAAACCTTGAGTTTTCTTTGTTACCTTGTTGTCATCATCATCATCATCATCGTCTTCATCCCTTTGTCCTATCATCCAACGAAGTGCTTCCATATTTTCCTGTCTTGTGCTGCTTCTATATGAGTTAACCAGTCCAGACCTATTCTGTTTTCACACGCTTTTTTTGTTGTTTCTCCGAGTTTAATCTGGGGCGACCTCCCGGTCACATTCCTCCTGGGATTGCCAAGAGGATACTTCTTGGTACTCGTTCCTCTGGAATTCTTAGCACATATTCAAGTCACTTCATTTTTGATTTTTCTATATGAAGAAGTAGAGGCTCCATGCCGAGTGTATGCCTTAAGCCTGGACTTCATTGCGGTCAGTGTGACTCCCGCTGCTTAGAAAACTCATCTCGGCAACCTGGATCCTCGCTCTCACTCTTTACCCTACGGTCGTAACAGTAAATTGAATGCATTATTGCGGAGAATATGGCGTTTTATCCCTGCAACAAATAAATTAACAAATATACTTTTTGCCATAAAATGCTTCTTGAAGATTTATCACCGCAAAATTGTGGTGAAAAACAAAGGGTAATTAATACAGTCCACTGCATTGAGGGGTTATATACAGTTAGAATTTTCAAAAAATCGATTTTTTTTCACTTCGATTTCGTAATGTACACATATTTGAGTAAACACATAGAAAATTAAGTCAATCCGGCGATTATTTTCAAAGTTACGCGCATATTTGTAATCACGTGTCGGAGCGTTCGCGAGGCCGGAGCGCCAGCGCTCACCTAGAGCGATGTCCCTTTTATTTTTACCTACCTATTATAAACGCTGTACCTTTTATTTACCTGTCCATTGTAAAATGAGTCGCTTCGAAATTGAGCGTCGTGCGAACGAAGCGTTAGGACTTATAAATGAATGGTGCATAAAAAATAAGTTGATACTTGCGCCTCACAAGACAGTAGCCATGATTATGAAAGGTAGACTGGGCCGAGGGAGAAACACGACTGTTAAACTTGACGGACACAGTATAAAGTTTGGAACTGTTGTCAACTACTTAGGAGTATGGTTGGATACATCGGGCTCCTTTCTCGCTCATATTAAAGCGATCTCGGAAAGAGCTGCCGGCTACTTTATGGCAGTGAAACGAATGTCGATTGCTGAATGGGGACTTAAGTCACCAGCGGTGCGGCTAATTTACCAGGCGGTATACGTGAGTCAGATTACGTATGCTGCTCGGGTTTGGTTCCGCGGCCAACGAGTTCCATTACTGGCACTTACTGGAGCTTATAGAACGGTATCTAATGTGGCACTTCCAGTGCTGGCCGACGTGTTGCCTGCCGATCTACTAGTAATTGAGGCCAAAGCCTGCAGCTCTTTCAGGCAAGGGCTGGAGACCGAAGTCTTCGGGGAGATCTTCAGCCCTTCAGATACCAGATATCGTGACTTGTGTAAGCGTATAAGGATTTTAGTTCTGCAAAAATGGCAAGAGAGATGGGACGCGGCTCCTCTGGGGAGGTGAACATTTTCTTTTCTACCCAGGGTGGCCGTACATGAGAAAGGTAAAGGATATCCCCCGGTGCTGGATCACTACGCCCTGCAGCTTGTCACTGGCCACGGTGAGTTTAAGAGCGAACTGCATGACCTTGGACTTGCCGTGGACCCGTGGTGTGCTTTTGGGCGTGTCCGCCAGACACCGGGACATATCCTCTGGGAATGTGTACTGCTGCATGACGCAAGAGAGGATATGATAGATGAACTGGAAGGTGTAGATCATCGGACTCCTAGGAATGATGACCTTATTAGACCAGGTAGGAACCTCGGACTCTTTCGAGTGTTTGCGAGGACGTGGGTGTCGCGATGGGATGAGCTCCGTGGGTGAGAGATTGTTACGACTGTGGACTCTTTCGGGAGTCTTGGACTGAACTCAGTCTTTCTTTTGTATTATCCTTCCCTTGTGGGAGTGTCTTCCTTTAACGTCCTACATTATCCACTCACTGCTCCTCTCCCAAATCGGCATTCCGATCTATATCCCCCCCCTTTTATACCCAATACCCTGGCCCGGCTTGAACCATTCGAACCTATAATTATGAACTTTTAAATTGTATTTCTCATCATGTTCACTATGTATTTCTTTATGTATTATGCTACTACTGTAATTTGTATTCCAATAAAGTTGAGGATGTTGATCTGGTGTGATGGACAGTGAATGGATATTGCGGCCTGAACCATACGGCGTCCGCCCTTTACACGGCACCGTACGGGGAAGGCCTTTAGAAAAAAATTGTCAACCTGGAGACGTAAGAGTAGGACTGATATGGAAGTCTTCGGCTCATATAACAGTCCTGGGAATGCGGTGGGTCTCCATTCACTGTCCATTGTAAATGTTCCCTTCTGATGTATTCAGATGACTAAAGTGAAAGTATGGCCCTGGAATAGACGACTCGATGAAAGTTGAAAAAAATGTTTTTTACTCTATGTAAAACGCTTTTGAAACTTTAAAGGCGTTTTTCTCAAAACTGTCATTTAAAGATCGGTGATAAAGATTTCTTGGAAACGGCTTAACCGATCAGTCTCAAATTTTAACACAAGCTTCTTACGTATATTTTTTAGTAATTAATCGAAGGTTTTTTCTCGCCGATAAATATATATTTTTTATGAACAATTTAAGGCCAAAATTTTGGTCAAAAATCGTTTTTTTTTGAGAAGTAGCCATTTTGTCAAAAAAAAATTATTTTGCTTATTCCTTCGATTAATTACAAGGTTATATATACATTACTTTGACGAAATCCGTTTGGTTTTTTCATTTTAGATGATCCAGTCCACAGATATCGTTGTCACCGTAAGATGCCTTTTTTGAGAAGAGCTCCTGTAGATCAGCTATAGCAGCTTTCAAAATTATTATTTTACAAATACAAAAATGTTAACATACAGTTTAGAGTTACTATAATATGTGTACAAATTTTCACATTAATAAATTTAAAAGTCTCCTCAGAAAAAATCTTGAAAAATCGCTTTTTTTGGGCCTCCTGACTGTATATAACCCTTTAAGGCTGACAGTTTGGAGCAAGATTAAATTGGATAATTCGGAAGCTTTGGAACTAAATAAAGCATGTAAAAATAACCAAAACAATAAAACTTTATTTAACCATCAGTCTTATCCCAATAATGCATCTAATAATTTCTGATCCTTAAGGTTATTTTCATAAATCATCAATCTATGTAGGGGAACCGGGGGCAGAACCGCATATCGAGGCAGAACAGTTTGCATACACATTAGTATGAGATTTTTTTTCGAAACTGAAATCCCAGTGCGTGTTATATGTCTTCGCTACCATTATAATATTTTGTCTTAAAAATTAGATTATTTCGAAACAAATTTCTATCGTGTTCAGGTAAAACAGTCAGCTAGAGGGAAGTAGGTAGGTACAGTACACTGTCCCAAGGTAAAAGCATTTAAGGGGGGGGTAAGGTTAATTCGTACAAAAAAGGCATGTTTTTGTGAATTTTTTGTGACGACACAGTTAAAATCTCTTTATCAAAACCATTGGTACATTAAAGTATAACATTTGAAGAATATTGTGTAAAATTTTCAAGAAGAAATATTAAATAATACGGCAATGGCAGCAATTATTCGGACGTGTCTCGGAAAAAAGTAGAATTGCGGTGTTCATCATAACTCGGTGTTAGATCATCTGAAATCAAAAAATCAAAGTTCATTAGTTAGATAATAGGTTTTCCCAGGTAACGCTGGGAGTGTTTTTTGAAATTTCAATTTTTCAATTTTTTGGAACACTTTTAAGGGAAAAACGCGATTTTTTGCGAAAAATATCAACTAATTTGTTATTAAAAAATAAAAATTAATAACACATTGGAAAAAAAGTCTCCAGCTTTACCTCGTAAATTATGTACAGAAATAGTGTTCAAAATTTCAAAAGGATCGGTGCAGTAGTTTTGAAGTTATGATGGACACCGACTTTGAAAACGTGAGATGTGGGGAAAACGCTTTAAAGTTTTGCACACTGTATCAGCATCTTTTTGTCCTTGTCTACGCAAAACTCTTCCAATACAATAGCACGTCCGGTAGTACTCAGGTGAGCACGTCTCTTAGCTGCCCGAGCAGGTATAGAAAATCAGTCTGAGTATCGCTCAAATGTTCATAATTTCGTCAATTTTGCTCCGATTGACTTGAAATTTTGACACAATATTCTTGCGATGTTATACATTCATTTAAAAAATTAAAAATAAAATGCAAAAAAAAGTTAAAAACCTTACCCCCCCCCCCTTATATTAACGACTTTTTACTCCTTAGTCTGTTAATCCCTTCAGGGAAATGAACTCATAGAACTATTTAAATTAACACCATAACGGTCTTTCTGAAACAAAAAATGCTTATATGATTTTAGAAACAAACGCCCCTCCACTACCATCCCACACCCACACATCATTGCTGAATTTTTTTT